>WSFP011320850.1:0-41038 GCA_009831015.1 Picea engelmannii
GATTACAACAACCTTTGATTTATCCTCCGTGCCACATTGTCCTCCATATATAAATCTTAAAGTTCAAATGCTAAAATACATAAATCAACAACCAAAGAGGCAAGATAATTTGTGATTCAGATTTGGAAAGCTGGACTCAATATGCCCATTAATAAAATACATCCAACACACTTTGTTAGCGATAATCATTATTGACTCTACACAGAGGGTGTTTATAATTTTTTGGTGGACTATTATAGACTTCTCTTCCTGATAATGTACTTTTCAAAATTGCTCAATCAGGACGCCAAAACATTAAGGATTTGTGGGTGTATATGTTATAGAAAGGAGTTGATCCATGCCAACAATTGGGAAAATGGTACGTGGCTTAAAAATCCCCTGTTTCTCTTTTCTTCTTTTGTTTCAGTTATGGAGAGCCACATCTCCATACTAATTCTATTTCTGGCTGTGTATGCAGCTCGCATGGAGCGGGTTGGATATTTTCCTTCTTACAAGCAGTTGGGTGGGTAGGTGGGTAGGCCCTTAAGGCTTTAGATTGTGAAATACATGCTCTGATACCATGTGTAGAGACCGTCAAATACAAAATTTGTGTAGAGACTGTAAAATAAAAAATTTGATACAAGTTGACATATAATTTCCTTCAATTTGCATAAATAATTCAATCACTAGCATATAAGCAAAATATTCAGTAGAGATTAAAATCTATCTATAGCAATAAATAACTCAGCCATTCATAATAAAAATACCTGCTTCTAATGCTAAATCCCGCTTCTTGGGTTGGTCCAATGCTAAAGTTGAAACTGTGTCAAACACTGCCCAAAACCGTGTTTCCTCCCTGCCAGCTAGGAGTAGCTTGTCCTACTTCCTAGCTCTAGGATACTGTAAGAATATCCTGGCCCCCGTGCCCAAAACCCCCAGCAAACCGGTGCCCCCTGCTACTGATTCACCAAAGTCCACCAAAATCAAACTCCACACACCAAAATCCCCACAGAGAAATCTCCCATAGAAATATATCCTCCTCCCCCCGAAAGAATGATCCCCTTCTCCTAAGACTCCTCCCGTCATATCCCTCCTTTACCGACTCCTTCCCCCTCATTAATTTCCTTATCCATTTATTCATTATCTTATCCTCTTATCAATGTCTTATCCTTTTATTTAATGTTTCTTATCCTCTCCGTATACGTAAGTCTTTAATAAATTAAATTATTAACCCCTTTAACTTATTACCCATGTCATTGAATGTGATATGTAATCAATCAATCAATCAATCAATTAATTAAAAGTTATAAACAATTAATTAATAAATAAATATTTAATTAATATTATTAATGCTAATCAATATTTAATTAAAACCATATTAGGATAATTAATTATCAAATTAATTATAATTAATAATCCCTATACATCTATTTAAGATGGGTTGTTACACCTGAATCCGATTCCGCAGAATTTCAAACTCGCAGACATACACATGTCGAATCGATGGTCCATACTCTGGTCATATCCAACGATTGAGATTGTCTTTGGGTATCAGGATTTAGGAGTTATTGACTCACTTAACTCTGATTCTGCTGAATTCTGAACTCACGGACTCTTGGATTCCCAATCCCTTTGCCAACCACATTGGCTAGGTGGGCACTTACTAAGGGATAAAATGTGCCCTCACCCGATGCGATGCATGTCATGACCCAAAGGTCCTATGGGGTAGGTGATTCATATGAAACTAGGTGGTACATGGCTCATTAATATTGGATCCATGTCACTAGGGATGACTTCGTTGTGCCTCATCACCTTAGGCTGACAATATTTTACATTCCTTAGATCTCACAGTTGAGATCCGACCATGTACACCCATAGATATATGGCTATGGTTACCTCGGGGTTTCGACATTTAGGGGTATTTCTAAAAAAAATCCTCTTACCTTCCGTAACGTACAACCTACGAAGTAGAGGGACTAGCGCCACACGTCCCCGCTATGATGACGGTTGGGAAAGGATCCCGTGATCTACGGTATTGGGTTCTTTGTGGCTCTAGCATTTAGGTTTCAAGCCTTGGTTTACTTGGTGAGATAGGTCCACCCAACCACCTAGGGAACCACCTATCACCATTCAATATCATGGGAGACCGAGTCTCCCGATCACCGTCAGTTCGCATAAGGCTAGTAAGGTCAGTCTTACTCCGAATTCCTGGACTTCCGAAGCTACGAGAACAAGGGTACATGGCCCCCTTAGGCTTAGTCCAAGGTTCCTGGGTATCGATCATATGGTTCCTTTTGAATGGATCTCTTATGCTTGTCTTCTAAATGAGGATACCTCCTCTTTTTCAAGGCTTTAACTTCACTACTCCTCCTGAGTTTACCATTAGCAGGTTAATGAATTTGGTTTGGCATTCCGGTCGCATGACAAAGGGGTCTATAATAGGTATCCTCTTCGGACGGATGGTCTCGGGTCGACACAATATCCCCTATCTTTACCACCTTAACAACTTGTGCCCCGGGAAGCCTTTGGAGTTAAGATGGGCATGCAGTCTATCAGTTGGAAGTGTAAATTTACAAGGAGATCAAATCATATACATGACATAGTCATTTCAAATAGAAAACATTTATAATTTGACATATACATAAGTCCAAGTAATCATCTATCATTCCAGTTCAACAAATAAAGAAAGGAAAATACTTATCATAACCAGACAACGTGAAAAGACTACTGGAAGGGGTGCCCATTTCCACCCAACCATAGGCTTAGTCACTCCAAATAGATTTACCACTAGCAACCCCCAAGATAGACCACGATTCTCTGATACACAATCTTTTCTACTGGCTCAATAACAATAGGGAAGGAGGTTACTCTCCTCCTCCCGCAGGGTCTTGGAAATGGTTTACATGATACTAAGGAAGGAGGACCGACCTTGTTTATCAACTTGTATCATAACCTTCCCTACCATTTCCTATGACCAAAACACTTATTTCCAGTTCTTTATTGAAACCGAGAGATTCACCTCTCGTCTCTGCACTCTTCGCAGGTCTCCCCTATGCCCACCACACTTTCCTTTCTCACCTCTTTCATCAAGGTTGCATGTGGCTCAAATCCCCATCCCGTGGTCAAGTATGGAATCCTTACAAATGGGTATTGTGCCCCATCCCCTCATTACTCTGAGGAGGTATTCCCACCTACCAACCTGACTGCAATTCATTTTTGAGTCAGATGACTGCTCTGGTCCCGAGCCAATAAAATCCAGTAAGTATTGGTTTGGTGAAGGTTAAAGAAACCATTCCGAGTCCCCTTCACCGTCTCTTTGTATAACATTCATTATCTTTCTAAGTACACCCCCCTTCCAATAGTCATACAACACTTATCCATTTCCTAGTAAATAAAAAGATTTACATTCATTTACCTTTCATACAAAGGTCCATCGAATCAACATTCACACATATGGATTTTTCCATAGTCTCTTGGCCATTATAGTTATATTTACAATCTGAGGGAAACAGGGTGTTACAATTCCCTCCCCCTTAAAGGAACATTGTCCTCGATGTTCTTTCTATCAATGTGCTCTGTATATATAGAAGTTAACAAAAATGGATATGCATGTCTCATGGCATCCTCCATTTCCCACGTGGCCTCATCTCGTCCAACGTGTTTCCACTGCACCTTGACTTGTGCAATGGTTTGATTCATGAGTGGGGTTTCCTTCCTGTCTAGTACCCATTGAGGTTATGGAAAGAATTCTCCCTCTAGTTCCACCTAGATCATAGACCAGTCAATTATATGATTAGAATCATGTATACATTTCTTCAATAATGAAACATAGAAAATAGTATGTGCCTTTAATGTGGGAGGGAGTGCTAGCCTATAGGCTACTGGTCCCACTCTATATAAAATTTCAAAGGGTTGAAAATACCAAGGTGCCATCTTGGCACAATCTCCCATCCTCAGGGAAATTTTCTTTGGCCTAACTATGAGATAAGCATGGTCTCCTACCTTGATTTCTCTGGGGGTTCTCTTTTTGTCAACGTAACTTTTCTGTCTATCCTGAGCGATTTTCAGATTTTGTTTTATTTGAACCACTTGTTTCATTTCCTTTAGCATGTCGGGTCCAATTGAAATTCTATCCACCAGATTAATCCAACTAACTGGATTCTTGCAATGTCTACCATAGAGGGCTTCGAAAGGGCTCATCTTCAGTGATTCTTGATAATCGTTGTTGTAGGAAACTTCTACCAGTGGCAGGTAGTCTTCCCACTTCTTAGGTTGATGCATTACATGCATCCTTAACATTTCTTCTAATATTTGGTTAACTCTTTATGTTTTTCCATCAATTTGAGGTTGGTAGGCGGTGCTAAACAACAATTTAGTCTCAAAACTAGCCATCAAGGATTTCCAAAAGCTTGAAGTGAATTTCACGTCTCTGTCAGATACAATATCCTTATGCATGCCAGGCATCTTGAATATCTCCTTCATGAATATGTTGGAAATATCTATTGCCTTTCAAATTGATTTGATGAGAATGAAGTGAGCAAACTTGCTCAACTTGTCCACCACTACCATGATGGCATCACTCCACCTGGCCGATTTTGGTAATTCGGTGATGAAATCCATGGAGATGGTTTCCCATTTCTATTTCAGAATTGGTAGAGGTTGTAACAACCCTGTTGGGTTTTGATGTTCTGCCTTAACTTGCTGGCATTCTAGACATTTAGCTAAATATTCAACTATATCCTTTTTCAATCTAGGCCAATAGAATTGTTTCTTGGTGGTCGTGACCATTTTATGATAACCTGGATGACCAGTGTATGGTCTCTTGTGCAGTTCATCCATTATGAACCTCTTCAATTCATCACAACTTGGAATGTACAATTTGTATTGGTAAGCCAACAGACCTTCGTCCAACATCTAGTAGCCTTCATAATTTATCCCTATGGGTTCTTGCTTCAGGTACGATGTCATAGTCTTGAAGAATGCATCTGTTTCTTGTGCATTCCTGACTCTATCTTTGACATTCGTTTCACAGGTTCTCACTACTGCCAGGTGAATTGTTTTCATACTTCTGCTAAGGGCATTGGACACCATGTTTTCCTTTCCTTTGATATGTTTGATTTCGAAATCAAACTCGCTAAGAAGATCCATCCATCTAGCTTGTATAGCATTGATTTTTGGTTGATCAAAGAGGTGCCTCAACCCACAATGGTCTATCAAAAGTACGAATCTCCTACCTAGGAGGTAATGCCTCCACATTTTTAAAGCATGCACTATGGAATCCAACTCTATATCGTGGGTAACATAATTGATTTCATGCTCATTCAATTTTTTGGACTCATAGCAAATCACACGTCCTTCTTGCATAAGGAATCCTTCGAGTCCTTCTTTGCAGACATCTGTACACACGAGGAAATCATTATCGGGGTCGGTGATATTCAACATGGGTGTGTGGGTCATAAGGTATTTTAGTAACTGAAATATTTCTTCACATTTTGGTGTCCAAATGAATTTAACCCCCTTCTTATGGAGGGAAGTTATTGGAAAACCAATCTTGGAACATACTTTTATAAACATTATATAGTATCCTGCTAAGCCCATAAAGGATCTGATATTTGAAAAATCCTTTGGGGTAGGCCATTCCATGATAGATATGATCTTGCCAAGGTCTAATGCCACCCGTTCTTCAGATATAACATGGCCCAAGTAATTTCTTTTGAAAAAAGTCACACTTTCTAAACTTAGCGTAGAGCTGATTCTCTCTTAGCACTTGAAGTGCAAGTCTAATATGTTCTTCATGCTCCTTTCTATTCTTGGATTAGATTAAGATATCATCAATAAAAACCAATACAAATTTTTCTAGGAATTTTTTGAGTACGTTGTTCATCAAGCACATAAAAGTGGAAGGGGCATTGGTTAATCCAAATGGTACTACCACAAATTCATAGTGACCATATCTTGTACTGAAGGTGGTTTTGTGGATGTATTCATCCTTGATTCGTACTTGATGGTATCCATATCTCAAGTCAATCTTTGAGAAAATGGAAGCACCCCCTAATTGGTTGAACAAGTCATCGATTCTTGGCAAGGGTTACTTGTTATTTATGGTTTCCTTATTGAGTTGTCTATAATCTACAAACAGTCGGAGTGTGCCATATTTCTTCTTCACAAACAGGATTGGTGCTCCCCATGAAGATACACTGGGTCAGATGTAGCCTTTATCCATCATTTATTTTAGTTGTAGCTTGAGTTCAACTAGTTCGTGTGTACTCATTCTATAGGGTGTCCTAGACACTGTCACCGCTCCTGGTGCAAGTTCTATTGAGAAGTCAATGTCTCTTCTCAGGGGTAAACCCAATACCTCTTTTGGAAACACATATATATACTCCCTTAATAGGGGGTGGTCCTCTAGGTTTGGTTTGTCATCCTCAACAGTCTTCAACACCTGTATTACGTATAGAGGAAATCCCTTTCTGCAATACTTCTTCATTTGAAGGGTTGATATTCATCTCATTAAGACATGCTTCTGGATTCCACAGAGAGTTATCTTTCTCCCTTCTTCATTTATACATTCTAATTTTTTATGGTGATAGTTTAACTTATTTTTATATGCAGATATCCAGTCCATGCCAACCAACAAGTCATAAGATCCTAAGGGAAGTATGTTAAGGGTAGCTTGGGTGGGAAATCCATCCATAATGAATTGGCAAGCTAGTATGACCTTCGCTAGTTTTATTTTGGTGCCAGTGGCTAGTTGTACCAACCATGGCCTAACATGTCTATGTGGTTGCAATTTAAACTTGTCAATGGTCCGAGGAGCCACATAAATCAAATTAGAACCAGGGTCAATTAAAATAGAAACTGGATGGTTGGCGATCATACCTTCCATATCCACCACTGAAGCTTGGTGGTCGACTTGTTTATCATCCACTGATGCATAAATTTGTGGCATACTCCTAGCCACATAATTGATGGTGTTATCTTATTGGATGTTGTAAACTCTCCTATTGTTCTGATGTTTGTGCGGGCAGTCCCTCAGTAGATGTTCTTCTCCACAACCCCAACATTTCAAGGGTTCCTTATTTGGGTTGTCAGTCTTTCTTGGGGTTGATCCAAAAGGTTTATTTCCACTTTGGAAGGGGAAATTCTACTGGTATACACTTCAGGTAGGAAGGCTCATCCTTGAATCCTTCCTATAGTTATTAAATCTTGGGGATTTAAACCCCTTCTTCTTGAACCCCGAACTATTCTTCTGCTTCCAGTCCTTGCAAGATTCTGCATGAAGCCCGAACTATTCATAACAATACCTTGCCTTTCGGATAGTGGTTTATAAGGTCTTTGGCTTGTCAAAATCAATCTTGTTCTAGTAGTTCTGAGGTAACTCACTGATAAATTGTTGCACTTTTACATTTTCCTCTTTTATGTAGGGTACATACCTCAACAACTCAAGGAATTTACTGACATATTCCTCTATGGTGAGTTGTCCTATCTTGAGTTCATAGAACTCTTTAGTATTCTCGTCAAAATATTTTTCTGATAGATACTTCTTCTTGAAGTGTTTCTCAAACCGTTTCCAAGATAGGCCCTCTTCATGGATTCCTTTCACATTATTAAGATCTTCCCACCAAATGGAAGCCTTTCCATTCAAGTTGAACATGGATATTTGAGACCTCAAGTTTTCAGAGTAGTCATGGACTTTGAAGTATTTATTTAAACCAAGAAGCCAAGCCTCGACCTCTTCCCCTTTCTTAATATCTCCATCGAAACAGGGTGGTTTGGATTTATTGAATTCTTCAGGATCATGAATTTTTGAATGGTTTCTCTTATTTCCTTTCCTTTGAGAATGCGAGCTAGTTTTGCTACTAAAAGATCCCTCAGAGTTGCCATCTTCCTTTCCAGAGGACTCTCCCAATGAGTGTCTCTTGCCTCCAGGTTGGGCCTTCTTCGAGGTACTTGTCCTAGTGAGGTCACTTATGGAGCCATGCTTTCAGATCTTAGGTGGACTTTGACTTCTCTTTGCATGTCGTTGGTCCACATGACTGGTTGTGGGTTCATGTTGCTACTGCCTCTATATGTCAGATAAGATTTGCAACAAGACTGCATTCATTTATGTTTGTATTTATTTCTCCTTTATCGATCTCTCATTGTCAGCCTTGCAAATCTGTAATTCTACCCTGAGGCTCCTTACAATTTCAGCCAGATCCGGAGGGGCTTCCACCGCCCTCCTTCTGTTAAATTCTTCGTCTCTATTGTGGGAGCCATCCCCCGCTTCATAGCACATCACCATCCTTTACACTTGAATTTTTCCCATGATTTACTGACTGCTTGAGTGATATCAAAACATTTGTTGTTAGCCAACAATATATTAGTTTATGAACAATACAAAAAACAAATTTCTTAAATGCACACACACAGTAGAAAGCTACATTCTTTTCCTCAATAAAAGTTTAACCAGAATCTTTAAGGAAGAGGTAAGATAGGGTGTCACTCTTAAAAGTAATCTAAATATGGTTCTTAAACGACTTGTCCATGAGCCCAAGTAGGCAAAGTGTTGTAACCATGCTCTGATATAAATTTGTAACACACCCATGGTGGGGCGTCGAAATTTCATTCTTATTAAGAACTCAAGATCTCCATACGCAGTCTTAAATCCCATTTTTATCATCCAGGGATTTCCTACCACGGTTACCATACTCAGAACCGAACTCATAATTGGAAGGATACACCTCTCTCCAGCTCCTTAGGTGTTCATTGGTCAAGGCCATGGAACTTCCACATGGGTCTGACTCAATAGGTTCCTTGCGCATGTCAGGACTTTAGAATTTGGGTGTTCTTGACTCACCTGACTCTAATTCCACTGAATTATGAACTCGCGGATAGAAACAGGTTGAATCGATGGTCCATACTCTAGTTGCAGCCAATGACTAAGATTGACTTTAGGTCTTGCGCTTCTGGAGTTCTTGACTCACCTGACTCTGATTCTGCCAAAGTATGAATGTGCAGATAGACAAGGGTCAAATTGATGGTCCATACTCTAGTCACAGCCAATGGTTGAGATTGTCTTCAGGTCTCAGGCTTTGAGAGTTCTTGACTCACCTTACTCTTATTTCACTGAAGTTCAGACTCGTGGACTCTCGGAGTCTTAGTCCCTTCGCCAACCACGTTGGCCAGGTGGGCACGTATTAAGGGTTGACAAGTGCCCTCACCCGGTGCGATGCATGTCACAACACAAGGATCCTATGCGGTAGGTGATGCATATGAAACTAGGTGGTACATGGCTCATTAATATTGGATCCACGTCACTAGGGATGACGTCGCTATGCCTCATCACCTTGGGCTGAAAATATTTTACATTCCTCAGATCTCACGATTGAGATCCACCATATACACCCATATATCTATGAATTTGGTTACCTCAGGGTTTCAACGTTCGAGGGTATTTCTAAGAAAACTCCTCTTACCTTCGGAAGCGTCCATCCTTCGAAGTAGAGGGAATAGTGCCACACATCCCCGCTGTAAAGACGGTTGGGAAAGGATCCGAGGGATCCCGCGATCTACAGTACTGGGTCCTTCTTGGATCCAACCTTTGAGGTTACAGACCTTGGTTTACTTAGAAATATAGGTCCACCCAATCACCTGGGGAACTACCTATTGCCAATTAATATCATGGGAGGCCAAGTCTCCCGATCACCTTCAGTCCGCGTAAGGCTAGTAAGGTCGGTCTTACTCCGAAGTCCCGAAATTCCGAAGCTACAAGACCAAGGGAACATGGCCCCCTTAGGCTTGGTCCAAGGTTCCTGGGTATCAATCATATGGGTCCTTTCAAATGGACGCTTTTCTTCTAAATGAGGAGACCTCTTCTTTTTCAAGGCTTCAACTTTTCTACTCCTCCTGAGATTTACCATTAACGGGTTAAGGACTTGGGTCTGGCATTTTGGTCACACAAAAAAGGGGTCTGGAAGAGGTATCCTCTTTGGATGGATGGTCTTGGGTCAAAACAATATTCCCTATCTTGATCATCTTAACAAGTTGTGCCCCAGGAATCCTCCGGAGTTAATTTGGGCATGTAGTCTATCAGTTGGAAGAGTAAACTTACAAGGAGATGAAAGAATATATGTTGGAACATGGGTAGAAACAGGGTTCAACACTTCAATAGCACACCAACAAAACCCTAACTACCGGCCCTTTCGACAACACCTGAAAATTAGATGAAGTCTCACTCGAGGTAGAGGTAGGGGGGTTGCAGGACTCAGGTATCTACAACCTAGATGGGACACATATATGTGATTATAACACCTTAACAGAGTATTTAGCCAATATCATACATTAGTTCATACATCCATTCACATCGCATATTAAACCCTAGATACATAATCAATGTGGTAATAATAAGATCTAACACTTCCAAGCGAATATAATAAGCTCAAATCTAGCATTCATTCATATCATAATCACTAAGCATTCAAAGATCTATCTACCATACATAAAGAATAGTGCAATAAAAAAATAGATATATAAAAACCATGAAAAACATTGCACAAAGCACATCAACACAGGATATACGTGGTTCTCCCCAGTGCAGGGCTACGTCCACCAACTCTTCTTGTTCTTTATTAGTCTTCTTCAATCTTCTTATAGGCACAGAGCCACAAATCTTACTCCGCACTGGACAGGTGATCTGTGCATTGTGAACTAGATCCACCTTCCGCAAAATCAGGTCACATCACAAATCCTTACACAGTCTATGCACAAAGAACTTACAAAACACTTGCACTTATCTCTACAATCCTGAACATATCCTTGCACAAAGCCAACTAGTCATGCACTAAGTCGATCAATGACTAGTCACTACTAACACTTGCTACTTACATCACCTAAATGATTATTTATACATTAAAAAAAGGGGCCTAATATTGGGTAAACCCATGGGCCGACATCCCATACCCGTTACATAAACCCTAAAAGCCCCCAAAATATTACAAAATGGGCGAGATCTTGTGATCTCCACTTCGCCTGGGCGCTCCGTCTTCAACCATCTTGTCGAAGTCCCAAAAATGGTCAAGCATGACCAGTGTTTCCTCAAAACCTGTTCAAGGTCCAACAAGCCCCCAACACTCACCTATGACTTGTCCCGAGTCACTCTAATATGGGAAACTGTGCTTTGAAGGCCTCGAGCTTACCTCGAGATGCCTCGACTTGCTGCTTTGATAGAGCCTCCTACTCGATGATCTCTTGAAGTACTTGATCGGGGACAGGTCCTTGCATGCATTGTTCCATTTTCACGACCACCTATTCCAACTATGATCCTTGTCCCTTGATTTCTTCAAAAAGTGTCCAAGATTCATCCTGTACTGGCTGGAGTCTCTGGTTCACCTCCATAACTTGGCTTAGGATTGAAATGACCTGCTTTTGAACTTCGTGTTGCTCCTGCGAGCTCTTCATATTGTACATGGCCATATGTTTCTTCGGTTGTGCTTGCACAGTCGATGCCTGTTGCTTCACCTCCTAGAGTTATGCCTCCAATATCTTCAACTAGGGGTATTTTGCAAGGCACTCGTAGGTTTGTGCACTACGGTCACTTAGTTTCTTACATTCTGGGGCCGACGCTCTGATTCTTTCTGTTAGCTCCCAAAATGAATCAGTCACTTGGTTTCATTTTGTAGGTGATAGCATGGTCATCTGTAGGATTCTCTATTTATTTTTAGATTCTTCTAGTGTCAAAACTTAGGTTTTTAATTCATGCCTTAGAAATAAGTTGATCCATAAAGGTTGTTTTTATAAAATTTCGTGAAAATATTTTCAACAGCTAACGCATGTTGCAAGGTTGATGTTATCTGGTGAAAGAAACGGGTTTCAACGGTTAAGGAGTACTCTCCCGCAAACATGCTAGCTGGTGAAAGCGTGAAACACATGTTTTTCTTCCACGATTCCAGAAATTGAAAAGAAGACACGCTCGACACACGTCACATAATTATTATGAGGCGCTGGTCGAAGAGAATGATGATGATGATGATACCATTGTGCACGTTTGATCGGATATTATGGCAGATCATGCTCGCGATTGCATGCTCCAGCAATGAGAGCATTGGAGATAACAAATTCACATTCATCATCACAGATAGATGAGGTACAAGTCACTAAATGACATCAAATCAACACTCATTTTAAAACATGCACTGATTCACAGGTAATATGGTATGGTTCCATATTTTTAATTGGAAACACCGAGAGTTTTCACCAGCTCCAAAACCTTGGCTCAATCAGGAAATCACCGTGACAACTCTCTGCAAAACATCTGAGGTTCAAGTCATAGATAGCAAGGAAATGAAGTGGTTTATTGCTAAGGAAAGAATTGGATAGCCTGTCATTCTTACAGTCGCATCCAGATGTGAAAAAATGTTTCTAAGATGCAGGCTACATGAGTTATGTTGAAAGGTTACAAAAGGGTTGCCACCAAACGACAACTGAAGCATTTGCTAAATCATATGATGGAAACAGAGCTAGTGTGGGTTCTGTAGAAATGATAGTCGTTGAAGCTGCCATTGCCGCAACAACCAACTTACCCAGATAAGGCCAAAGTTGGTTTAATACAACAACAACCAAGAATTTGAATTTTAGGGTATACCTTAAAGCAGAATTCAGAGACATCACCTGGAAGAAAAACATGCCAATTTCTCATCTGGAAGATGAATGGCATGACCTGTTTAAAGGCATTCAACTCTATATCACCTCAGAAGGCAAGTATGACAAGCTAATGTTATATCATTTCAAACTTTTAGATCATTTCACAGGGAAGACCATCCTGAATTTACCTTTCTTCCTTCACAAAAGCCTAACCAAAGTATGTAAAAATATTAGAGCTGAACCTATAAGCATAAAAAAAACCCTTTGTCATTTTGTCTTGATCAAACTGATAATTCTAGAAGAACTGAGACAAAGAGGAAGGACTTGGCAACATTTTCTTTTTTGGGAAGGCTTTGAGACCCAAACTCAACCCATGAATGAGCAGAAGAAAACTGGAAAAAAGTAGTTAATTCCTCAGAGCAGCTCAAGGAGGAGGAGAGCTCTTTCGGGACCACTAGAGTACAGGATTTCCAACATAAAGTCTAAAAGATAAAATAAAAAAATATATTTTGAAACAAATTCAGAGCAGCCTACAGTAAAAAAGACAAATATTCTCAATTTTCCATACACAGACTTGGAAACAGAGCCAGAGAAAGAAGATGAAAGTCCAACCATTCAAATTCCTGAACACTCCATGGAAATTACACAAGACTGTGAGAATTTTACTCCCATTGATGAAGGTGAAACATCAAAGAGTAAGAAGTCAAAGAAATCACAAAAAATTAAGGAACTGAAAGAGGTGATTACACAACAGGAGGTTTTGGAAAGAGTAATCAAGGCAAGATACAAATCCCTATCTGACAATTTTGCAAAGACAAATGCATCATTTGAGAAGTCGTCTCATGAGAGTGTCAAAGAAAAAAAGAGAAAGAAGAAAATCACCAAGGACTATAACATTTTGTGGTGGTTAGCAAAACGCCTTAAGAGGAAAATTAAGAAATTGAAGCAGAAGAGTAATTCACATCTAGATCTACAAGTACTGGCCCAGGTTGCTTTGAATATGCAGGGAGATAAATCAAAGGCACACTAAGTTTTTGGTAAAACAACAGTTTTGGAGATGAAAGGTTCCTTTTTGGCCAAAGACAGAACTTTCACCAGTGAAAACGGTAAAATTACAACCAGTTAGCTGGTGAAAAGCAGAACTTTCACCAGCTAACCAACAGATCGTAAGGTGAATTAGCTGGTGAAAGTACATAAATAAATTTTTGGAAAGCTAAGCTGGAGTGAGGCAATTTTGAAGTATTTAAAAAATGTTTGAGAGCATCAAAGGATTAACCACTTAATCAAGAAACACTCAGCATCAGAGATTCGTGGAGATTTTGAGACCAAATGCTAATTTGGTCAACTAAAGTTTCGGTTATGGTTATTAAAAGAGTCCAGCTACAGAAGACATGTGTATTTACCCTTCCACGACACAATAGAGTCCTAAAGGTGATGAAGTATAGATGTCAAGATCAACCTAGAAGAAAATTCAAGTTCTAGGAACTAGTCTTTGCTTATCGATTGTATTTAGTTAGTTTTATTTTCTATATTTAGAGACAAGTCCAAGTTTTCAAGATCTAAAAAACCGATTGTAAAGGGATATAAATGACTATATTTTCTAAGAGTTAAGGTTTCAATCCGGGAGACATTTTCTAGCTATTGTACTTGACTTCTTATTCTGATAATAGAATCACAGTCCTCTTTTGTTTTCAATATCAGATTCTTTCATATATTTCATGATTCTGCACTTTATTCCAGTTTAGTTTAGCTTTTAAGAACTGTCATCTTCTTATTAAGCTCATAAACTTGGATTAAATAATTTCTTACTGTCTTTTATGACCCTGCACATGGTTGTATTTGGTTATATGGACTAGTATTCTTCATCCCCTTTTTCAACTCTGTTTTCTGATTATTGTTCTCTAAAAGCACTGTCTTATTCAGATACATGATAAGTGGTTACTTTCATCAGCTTTTGAGTTATCCCATTGTCCCAAATATACCTAAGCTACCATATTCTCGAGTTACCAAGCATGTTTGGTCTACAACCCCAAAGAGTTTCTTGGAGTGATAACACTTTCTACTGCGCTCCTGGAATTTTCTTCTCTTTTATCTCATACTTCCTATGGAGTGCTAGGCACTACTTGAAGTTCTAGATCTTCTACCCTTGCTTGAAGCTGATAAATAGCCTCAGCAAGCTTCCCCACTTGGCTTTTGGTTGTCTCTTTTTCCATATGTGCCAAGCCCAATATAGAGAGAAGTGCTCTATTCACTGCCTCTCTAATTGCAATCTGCTCCATGAGCAACTGGTCTTTCTCTTTCTGTATTTTCTCTATGTCCTCTTCGAACTTCGACCGAAGGCCATCTTTTTCTTGTTGTGCATCCCGAAGTTTCTCTAAGGCCTCCTCCTTTTCTTGTCTCAAGGCCTCGATGGCCTACTCCTTTTTTTCCTGTACTTGGAAAATTTGAGTCTCTATTGCATCTGCTAATCTAGGCAATTGGTTGGGCTCATCCCTCAATTCAACATTCGCTACTGAGGGTGGCGCAATGGACACTGTGCGGTTCGACTGGATAGCTTGTTGGATATCTTTTAGTTCTTTCTCGATCATGTCATAAAGTTGTTTCTTGTTTGGATTCATGTTTCTGCAGGATATCCTCTGAGGCATCTTAGACAGTTGTGATGATGAACTGGATATCATCCACTGTGAGCTCATTCTACGAATGAGGCTTAGTGGCTCGAGATTTATTCTATGTTGAGGGTTTCTATGAGGAACCCTTCATTTTCTTTGATGTCTCAGCCTCTGTAAGGGGATCCTTTGGCAATGATACTTCACCCTTTTCTTGCTTGTCTTCTTCCCATTCCTCTTCTTGGTTTACTTCGTCACCTCCTCCTCCTCCTGCAGGTGAATCGGATGCAGTTTCCTCTGATGCGTTTTCCTTTTAATCACTGTATATGCCCTGCAACTCCTCTTTTTCTTCTTCTTCTTTCTCCTGCTCTATCCATCATGTTCAACCTAGGTAACTAATGGGATTCCAATTATATCGGGGCCGAAGAGCTCTGTATCTTCTACTGGTACAAGGAATTTTTCAGGCCATTCCTTGGTTATCTACTCCATATCTTCCTCGGACAATTTGTAGTAAGACTGCAGCTCCTCCATGTTTTGTCCCCGAGCGTAATGATATATATGAAGTGTCGGTCTGTGCAAAACTTTGTGAGTGGCCTAAACCGATTGAGTGTATTCGATGTCATTCAAGGGAAGTATTCAATGACTTGTTTTAGCTATAAGTAGTAGGTGTGAAAGACAACATTTGACTTCCACTGCTTCACCATGTCGCTCGAATACCACAAGGTGGTGAAGCTTGTGGCCAATTGTTCTAATGGATTGAATGTTGGGAATGTCGCTCCCTTTGGCATCTCCCAAGAGACAAATTCTATTAATATCAATAGCCAACTAAAGTGGAACTCGTAGCCTTGGTTATGTGCTTTGCGGTAGTCCTTCTCTAGCTCATTGACGAGATAGCTCTCCCAGTTCATCTGCATCCCTTCAACGCAATTCTTTACAAGGTCAACTACAAATATTATTACTTGTGTAGGGCGGTTCTTTTTGACAAGATTGCCTACTATCAGCTGGAAATATAGGCACACTGCGCCATCCTGGATGGAGGCTACCTTGTACTTATCTTCCCTTTCTCCACATCGCCATATGCCTCCTTTATTCATTGGGCCAAGGAGTGATCTGACGTTTTTCCTGGGTAGGATTTATGAGTGTCTAGTCCCTACATGCTTAGTCCAGTAATGAGGTGGATCAACATCAGATCCACAGTGATTCACTTATCCAACCACAAATACCCTCCATGGTAGCATGACAGGAGGATTTTAACGCACACATTAACCTCCTGATGTCTTCCGAAGTGTGGGATCTTCATGACATTCAAGATAGTTGACCTCACGATCTCCTTGATCCACAGTTGGAGAAATCTCTTGGGCTTCTTCCCAGTCATATTCATCAGGTAGCGATGAAGTGCAAGCATCGCATAATTCTTCATGTCATCGATGCTAAAATCAATATCTTAAGAGCTGGGATCAGTCCCAACTACGGTCCTACTGCGCGTATCCCCTTTGGGAGGTACGCAGTGATGAGTGTGTACTCAAAATATCTTGGGACGCTATCACGACTAACCGTGCCAGCCAAAGGTGGGATGTATTTGGGAAAGACCGATGATATCTGCTTTGCATTCGTCAAAATGTCATGGTGCTTTATTCTCTTCTCTGTCGCGGTGCTTTATTCTCTTCTCTGTCGTGGTTCAGGGTGGCCCAGATCGACGTTCAGTTGAGGGGGATGCTTGAAATCCTCCCGTCAATGAGGCCTGTACTCCTATGGACATAACCTTCTCATCCATAATGTCTATTAAGATATCCTCCGCAGACTTCTCTACTACGCTACGTTTTCCCAACATACACACTCATGGTCAAATAACTCGGGTAGGTGAACAAATACTCAAGGTACTCAGACGGATGGTGAGGTCTAGACAGTACAACATAGTGTGCAATCACTTCTCTATTATCTCTAATATCTCAGTTTGGAAAAAGTGGTCCTGGTGCAACATTAGATGAAATAAATAAACAACATCATAACGGATTCCTCCAACGGGTCGAAATGCCTTAGTCCATCTGTTATGGTGCAGTCTCAATGGTCCAATGGCGATCTTTCCAGAAGTAACTGTGTTCATAATTGTTCTGGAGCGTCATTATAATGGTCAATATGCCTCCAACGATCATATAGCTTTGTCATGGTGAAGTTCCATTCTACGTTGTTCTGCTATTCCGACGATGTTCAAGTTATGCAAGCCTACCTTCTGCGAAGTCTTTTCTGGAACTCTCTATAGTTTTTCTAATTTTGCTTTCTTCTTACTTATTTTTCTGGCCTTCTTTCCTGTGATATGAGTCCTTAGATTCCTCTTCCAATTCTCATTCTTATCTTCCCTTAGTATAGTAACTTCACACTGCTGAGGGTCTTTCAAAGGGTTCGAGTGTAATACCTCTTCTCTTACTATTTCTGGGATGGATGCTCTTTTCTCCTGCTTGGGCAGGTTCTTTAAGTCTTCCGACGTTATTCCAACTTCGACAAATAATTCTCTGGTCCTCTGTCGCTTCGAATTATCCTCTTGTTCTTATATTAATCATGTTATTTTCTTAGCCATGAAGTCCCTTAATTCTTTCTTTTTATGTTCTGTAGCTTCCTCCTTTTCTTTCCTTCGGATACGATCTTTCTCAATCCATGTTTTTCCTAACAAAAGTGCAAAAGGGGTGTTTTTCTCAACAAACTTAATGACTTCAAATTATTCCTCGGTCGATGCTCCATGAGCCATCATAGGTACATTAGTAACTCTTCCACATAGGGTTATCATCTTTCCTTTAAACAATCCTATCCTTCCCAATGAAGGAATTATAGCAGGCTTTCCCAAAATTTCCCAAGAACTTTCTAGCATAATATTCACATGTGTTTCCTAATCTAATACACAATCTATGTCGAAGTCTCCTATTATTTTTTCTGTGCACTCCTTTTCTTTTAAGATCTCTAGTAAACTGATGTCTTTGTGATCATTCAAGGTTTCTTCCAGCTGTAATAACATAGATTATGATTCTCTCTGGCCTTGTAACATATCCTTAGTCTCTTGACCTTCTTCATGGTTTTCTTGTCTCATGTTCATCTTTTCAACTTTATAAATCATTCTAGGGAAATCCAAAATCTCATGATCAAGATATTTACAACAAATACAAATAGGGCCTATACCAATGTATCCCTTAGCAAGATGTCTCGGTCTTCTGCAGTTATAACATAGTGTTAATCGCCTCTTTCTTTTGAACGATCCCCAACCTTTTTTGTACTGCGCAATAGGATCATAGTGATGAACCTACAGTTTGCACAAAATCTTTCTAGGATCTTGCATCCACTTGTTAGTCCAAAAATTCTTTCTATGCATAGGAATAACATATCTTTCACTATCTCTATCAATTTTATTCAGATCAAATCTTTCTTCTAACTGTTCCCTAGTTTTCAGACTAGGAGCAAATCTATCAAACATACCTAGATTCATACTTTTGAAGAAAAAATTTCCACTTATATTACCTTTACCAGAGCATAAAGCTTCAAGATATTACCTATTTTCTTCAGATTAGACTTCTCTCTTTAAGCACAGAGCTTCGCAAGTCAAGTAGAATACTGCACACTACATCAACAAATATGCACACATAGATTTCTTATTTTCTTCAGTTCCCAGCAATCATAGTTTCAGGTCTCAACAATGGAACCATTTGTTGGCACATGGGAAAACCTAGGGTTCAACACTTCAACAACACACCAATAAAACCCTAACTACCGTCCCTTTCAGCAACACCTGCGAAGAATATGAAGTCTCACATGAGGTAGAGGCAGGGGGGGTTGTAGGACTCAGGTGTCTACAACCTAGCTGGGACACAGGTCTATGATTATAACACCTTAACAGAGTATTTATCCAATATCATGCATTAGTTCATACATCCAATCACATCGCATATTAAACCCTAGATACAAAATAAACACGGTAATAATTATATCTAACACTTCCAAGCACATAGCATAAGCTCAGATCTAGCATTCATTCATATCATAAGCACTAAGAATTCATAGATCTATCTACCATCCATCAAGAATAGTGCACTAAGAAAATAGATACATAAACACCATGAACAACATTGCACAAAGCACATCAATAGAGGATATACGTGGTTCACCCCAGTGTGGGGCTACGTCCACCAACTCTTCTTCGTCTTTATTAGTCTTCTTCAATATTCTTATAGGCACAGAGCCACAGAGCTTACTCCGCACTGGATAGGTGATCTGCACATTGTGCACTAGATCCACCTTCCCAAAAATCAGGTCACAACACAAATACTTACACAGTCTATGCACAAAGCACTTACAAAACACTTGCACTTAGCTCTACAAGCCTCAACACATCCTTGCACAAATCCAACTAGTCATGCATTAAGTCGATCAATGACTAGTCACTACTAACACACTCTACTTACATCACCTAGATTCTTATTTATACATTACAAAAGGGTCCTAAGCATGGGTAAACCCATGGGTCGACATCCCATACCTGTTACATAAACCCTAAAAGTCCCAAAAAGCCTGCAAAATGGGCGAGATCTCGCAATCTCCACTTCGCCTGGGCGCTCCATCTTCGACGAGCCTGTCAAAGTCCCAAAAATGGTCAAACATGACCAACATTTCCTCAAAACCTGGTCAAGGGACAAAAATATACATGAAATAGTCATTTCACACAGAAAACATTTATAATTGCACATATACATAAGTCCAATTAATCATCTATCATTCCAGTTCAAAAAATAAAGCAAGAAAAATACTTATCAGAAATAGACAACATGAAGCAACTACTGGAAGGGGTTCCCTTTTCCACCCAACCATAGGCTCAGTCACTCCAAATGGATTTACCACTAGCCACCCCCGAGCTAGAGCACAATGCTCTACTACATAATATTTTCCATTGGCTAAATAACAGTAGGGACGAAGGTTCCTCTCCTCCTCCCACAGGGTCTTGGCAATGATTTACAAAATACCAAGCAAGGAGGACTGAACTCATTTATCAACTTGTATCATAACCTTCCCTACCATTTCCTATGACTAGAACACTTATTTCCAGTTCTTTCTTGAACCCGAGAGATTCACCTCTCGTCTCTGCACTCTTTGCAAGTCTCCCCTCTACCCACAAAACTTTCCTTTTTTGCCTCTTTCAAAAAGGTTGCATGTGGCTTGAATCCCCAACCCACGGTCAAGTCTGGAAGCCTTACAGATGGGTGTTATGCCCCATCCCCTCATTACTCTTGAGGAGGTCTTCCAACCGACCATCCTGACTGTAATTCATTTCTGGGTCAGAGGACTATTCTGGTCTTGAGCAAATTAAATCCAGTAAGTATTGGTTTGGTGAAGGTTAATGCAACCATTCATGGTCCCCTTCACCATCTCTTTGTATATAATTCATGATATTTATAAGTACACCCCCCTTCCAGCAGTCATGTAGCACTTATCCATTTCCTAGTAAATAACAAGATTTACATTCATTTACCTTTCAATATACAAAGGTCCATCGAATCAACATTCACACATATGGAGTTTGTCATAGTCTCTTGGCCATTATAGTCATATTTACAATTTGGGGGAAACAGGGTGTTACAGGCTTTATTTTCCTTCTCGTACCATCATTGCATGTCTTTGCAGGTTGCTAGCCCCATAAGGGTATCTTCTTGAAAATCAACTATTCGGGTGGTGAATAGGTCCCTCTCCTTTTTTAATTGTGCATACATCTCTTGAAACTCACTCTTCAAGAATACCACCGCTTGGGTTGAATTTTGGCAATATTCATCTTGATGTCACAAGTGTTCCAACTCTTTCCTCATGGAAGCTACCTCCCTTTCATCCTTTTTTTCTTTGTCTAATTTGGCATCGATTATGGCCATCCTTGCTCTGATTAGCTCAGTCATCTTGGTATTTTCCATGTCGAATAATGTCTCTTCTATTGTTATGAACAGGGTGTTATTGAGTGTAAGCCTCCTTTTACTAGTTGTTATTTTCATCACAACCTTCCTTTTCCTATCATAAGCAATAACATGTATATCAACAACTTCGTCTATTGGTTTAGGAATATGTTGATCCCCCCAGGATAGAGTATTGCCTAGGCTTCCCGCCGTATAGAGGTGTTCCATCGTAGGTTCTCTATATTTTCCAAGGGTGGGCACTTTACCTTCTTCTTCCTCAGTTAGTGGTTTCTATTGTAATATTGGTGTTAGTGCTTGTTTTTTTCCATGGCTTGGTCCACTCATCTCCCTAGCAGGAGAGATTATTGTGCATCTTGGTGACTCAGCCTTTTGTTGGTCCTCGTTGGTTGATGGAGTCTTTGTCTTAGATAAAGAAGTGGGTGGAGGATTGGTATTGGCTGAGAGCTCGTTCGTCGGGATACCAATTTCTGGCTACTCCATTTATTGTTGTCTTTCTCCTATATCCATGTCATTCTTAGAGTTGTCATCATGAGGTTGTGTTTCCCCCAATAGCTGTGTTTCCAGTTGCTTGAAAAATACAATATCGGGAGTGGTCCTATATTCTAGGTTGCCTTCTTAGGGATTTCAAACTAAATCATCATAGGTCGGAGTAGATATCTCCCCTATTTCTTCCTCTGGTGTGATTAGCATCGGGGTTATGTGAAAATATTATGAGCCTTCCATGTCATCGTATATGGTGATTAAATGTATGAGGATGGTAGGCATACCTATCCCAATTGATCCTTTTGATTGCCTTCACTGAGCTGTAGTTGTCACTGGTGATCCTGCCTGGGTTGATATGGGGATAGTGTTTTCTTGGGTGTTAGTCTCTTCTGGTGGAACTATTTTTGAGACATTTAGTTCTTCCTCCTGGTCGTTTGTATTGCCTAGGGTAATTCTCAAGGGTATTACCAAAGGTTTAAGTGGGGGATCTTCCCTCAATATTTGCATATCTCTCTCGAATTCTTCCAGTAACAATGTCCCCCTTTTCCATGCTTATGTCTCTTCTACTACTCTATTTTATTCTATTACCCTAATGGCTTCTTGAGTTGTGTGCTCTATCATATTAATTTATTCATCCATGTTCATTGCTTTAAATTTGGTCATACTAGGGTTATCCCTTCTATGGAGCACTTCCTCCCAATCTTGGGCGCCCTCGGTGAATATCTCATCTTCGAAACTATCATGAGCATATGGCCAACATGAGGATACATGTGATGTGTGCTAGAAGACCAAGAATTTTGGGTCATGTTTGCAAAAATGGCATGTGGGGAACCTATACTCAAGTTGACTCAATCCTTTTTGTTTTGTCTGTGTAGTTTCTTTAGCCATACAAAACCCAATATGAAAACCATAAGGTATGAAGGCCCTCTTCTTATCCTTCACCAGAGAATTGTTATAGCCTTGTAGGATGGTTTGGTAACAAATATCTCCCAATATCATATGGTATGGAACGTGAGCGGGGAGTAGGTGTGGTGCACCAGTAGCCTCGAACACTCTAATGTAAGTGCTTGTTTCTTCTAAATAACAGTGGCCAACTTCAGATATCATCTTTTTGGCTATCGTTGAAAGCCTCTAGAATTTTGTTCTAAATATAATGAAGTGTATTATGGTTATAAACTCATCACATATCATGGTGTAAAACCTTTTGTACCTATTCTCCCACAAAATTTTGAAATAAACATGCATAGGTAACTCGAAAAGATGCCAGTTTAAATTCATACCTGCGAAAGCATTTCTCGCACATATCACGTCCAACAAGTAAGATGCCATGAAGAAGACTAATGTTTCTCCTTCTTTTGGTGTCTGGTCCTGTAGGATGTTGACACTCAAGTTTTTTAAAATAATGGCTCCCCAATTGAAATTGCTCCCAGAGATCGCTACAGTATATGCTAAGGGAATCCATGCTTCTGAGAAATTTGAGCAGTCTTTTTCTCCATACAATCGACAGATCAAGGCCATTAAATAAATATAGGGATCTTTGTGGTTTACCATGTTGTACCATCCATTGTTCTTATTTGTGAACTTTTTGTCTTCTTTACACCATGAGTCTAGTAACCGACTGGTGTCATGAAGCTCATAGAACTTGACCACAAAATCAATATTCATCCTCTCCACTTGGTCTTTGAGTTTGTAATATTTTTACATCTCCACTGGAAGAAAAATACCAACACACTCACCCTCCTCATTTTTGACCATGCACTTCACCGTGTCTGTGTGGTTAATTATCCATCCTATGGTTTCGATGCAGGGAAGAACTTGGGTCTGGCAAGCCACCATGTGAAGAGACGATCGCCTGATATTCGGAAAAACTTGGTCATCCAATACCTTGACGTCCAAGTTGTTGTGAGGAGTAAACTCTGGATAATATTCCTGATGGATTTTATTATAAAGGTCACCTTAATGTGGGAGAATTACTTTAGATCCAGTACCTGCCTCTGTGTCCCCAAATGTTGGAGGTTGGGTAAACTATTTCTTGGTCGAAGTCCAGAGAACTAATTCTGTTTTTTAAACAAATTCAATATCCCTTGTGGTTGTTGGTGTCGATCCTTCGTCGATCTCCAGTTATTTCATTTTGGGCATTCTTGGTGAGCGCCTGGTCATTGGATTTCGCGGAGGCATTTTCTTGCAAAAAATGTTATAATGAGTTGCAAAACAACTTCGACAAGTGTTATTCGATGCAATAGTAAATGCGAACAACAAAGACAATGCTTACCTCTTCCTTGCAAGAAATAAACTGGGCTTACTGGTAATCGAATTGATACAGTGTGTTGTAGCCTCTTTTATGCTCTCTCTTGTTTCTTCGCCTACTTGGGAGATTAGTGGTTTGTGAACGAAATACCATGCTTGGGAAAAACCTTGTAAATTTAAAACATACCTACCTTGTCGCATCGAGTATTAAATTCAGGAGTACAAATGTGACTTGTACAATCTATAACAGAATACGTGCCATGCTTAGGAATAAATGTAATGCAGGTTGGCGGCGCAGAAGCATATTATTTCAGAGTTCATCGGTGAATTTAAATTTTTGAATGTTGATCGGTACGCAGTGCCATGGCTCAAGGTATCGATTACGAAAAAATATTATTTGACTAAAAATCATAGATCTCGTCCTTCACTTAGCTATAGGTGTCCCATGAAGTCAGTCGGGCATTTCATATTTCAAAAAAATTAGCATGATCGACATCGGGGAGATGTGTGATCAAAATTTATCTCTTTCCTTGGTTGTCTTAGAGTCTATCTTGGGCGTGATGGAAGAGTGAATGGCTTGGATTAAGTAGGGTCTTTAAATGGACAACGTGAATCCACCAGCATCACCAACATCAGTGGAGAAATGTTCGATTGTAAACCCTATAATTTGGTGTCCTAGCATATGTCGGTATTCAATAAGTGCATCAACGTCGGAAGTCTGTATTTGACATTGCTTCGTTGGTATTCTTAGGAAAAAGTTTTGATGTCAACCCAAACTTTTGTACAGTGCTGACGTAGAAGTACTGACGTGGAAGTACGGATATGATATGTTGACATGGACACGCTGATGTAACATGGGGGATATCAAGAGATGATGTGGGAGATAACCGATCAATATAGACCATCTACGTGGAAAAACATATGGCATTTGATTTGACCTCTTCAGCATGAGAATCATTTTCGACATCGGTGAATTTCCCTAGACATAGGTTTTTGGCTACCGTGCCCTCTCTCCCTTTTTTTACGATGCCAATGACACATCGACTATCTCTAATTTTTGTGGTTTATGTTGACAGATTTTCTTTCGGATTTCACCGATGCCAACGATACATCGGAAATTGTTTAAGAATTCCTTGCTGGGTCAAAAATCATTGATTGGCGTGCGGCTTTTGAAAAACAAATTTTAGGCAGTGTGCACTTAGTTTTTATGCCACGTATACTTAGAGAAAAGAATTGCCAATCTATCAACAAACTTCAAACAAAACAAAATGTTATCGATGATAAACAAAACAACAAAAAAATCGATTCATCCCAGCAAAACAGACTCTATTCAAAAATCAAAAGTGGTACCCAAAAGAAGAAAATTTCGCAAAGTCTTTTAGGGTGTGTTGAGTGCTCAACAAATGGCGATTTTACGGGCTAAAACAAAATTTATGCTCCTTCCCTCGTGCTTATCCTGTGAAAATTGGTTGAGAAATCATCTGGATTTATTATATTATTTCCAACGGAACCTTTCCATCAATGTGTACACAAATTCTCGGGTTCGTGAATCTGGATCCACCTATGGGATTTAACTTTTTTTTTTTCATCCTCTTGATTTCAATCAATGTCCTTTCTAGACAAGAGTCAGATAGGGAATCCATTGGCGTGAGGCCATTTATCTATCATTCCTTTCATACGGTGTTGCTTCGCTGCTAGTGAGCGTCCATAGCCTCGACGAAGTCACCCTGACATCACAAACCTTGTTCCGCTGCCAGCGAGCATCCATAGCCCTGACAAAGTTATCTGCATACCCTCTTGGAATTTTCACTCCCTTTATTTTTATTTTTTTATATGGATTGTCTTTTGATCTTCCTTTTCTGGCATAAATACCAAGAGTGAGTCGGAGAGGAGGATATCTATTTTTTGAAAAGGTGAAACTATTAAGGTGGATCTCTCCCTGGCTCTGTCTAGAGGCATATGTGATTCTTTACAGCTAGCCATTGTTGGTTGTTACTCTCTCTTCTTACTTCTTAGGCTGACCCAGGTTTAGATCTAAAAAAGATTCCAATAAATCCCTCTAAAACTATTGGCCCTCCTGGTAAACTAGAAGGCAACACAACACACTGAGTGTACTGTACAATCTCACCCAAGATAGTTCTATGGGTGGCTGCAATGCTCAAGTGCTTGCAGTTTGACAATGAGTAGGGATATGGGATTTGGATATTCTAGGATTTTGATTTGTGATCTTCATTCATTCATTGTATCATCCATTTATGTTAAATACATTGTCATTCTTTATTCATGCATGTAAATCAACAGATATAACTACTTCATCGATACATTCATCTAAGATTTAACCATTGAAAGAAAAGAAACAAACAATAATAATATCACATAACACATGATATATCATGGCTCACCCACTCTTGGGCTACATCCACAAATATTTGGCTTCTTATGCTCTTTTATTATGGTTCTGTAAATTATGGTGTCGCGTGCACTACAACTCTGTTTATATGATCACAAAACAAACTCTACGACCTTTGTGAGGATGACTATATTGGACCAGTATCCTCAACCTACAATATAACCCTCAAGTTCTAGTTACTTCACTCTCCCATAGCTCAACATCTTTCAAAAATGTATCAACTCTTACAATATTTCTCCTTGCTACACAAAACAGTCTTCTCTAACATGCTATCACCCGACCTAGACCTCCTAGGTACTTATTTATACTTATTCTTGGATTATTAGCCATTACCATATATTACAAAAAACCTAACCCTAATATTGATCCAGGTGGATATCGGTGGCCACTCACCTTTTCGAACTGGTTCAAAACAGTTTTCTAGCAATTTTGGTAATTTACTATTTTTAGCAGTTTTTTGGGTCCTGAACTTCTGGAGTCATTTTGAGGCCCTAAACGATGTTTTTTGGGAATTCAGGGAGCGACATGGAAGTTCCTTCAATGTTTCTCACACAGAAATTGTAGTCCTCGAATAGATATTTCTAACAAGGTATTGAGCGCCCCAAAAGGAGATCGTATGCAAAAGTTATGCCCCTAGGAAGTTGATGTATCACCTACCTCCATCAGGGCCCACAAACCTTTTGGTTTTTCATCTTCCGGGTTATGGTTTTGGATTTTCCTTATGTTAAAAATTCCCTTAGAGCCTCATTGTAATGATCATATTCTTGCAAATGCGAGTAGCCATCACATCTCTTCTCAGAGATAAGTTGCCACCATTCTAGTGAGTTTTTCACTCTGTATTTTTACAGTCTCTGTACATTTAATTCATTAATAGAAATCGTGTATTACTATATCTCTGTGTTTATGGTTTCATCTCTGATATGTTTCTGTTATATTATTGGATATTTTTGATATCTTTGTGCATTTATTTATTATATATCTGCTCTCATTTTGTGTCGAAAATAATCTGGATCAGTGGTATCACAGCAGACTGCTCATGATCGGTTTTTTTTTTAGTGCATGTCCCCGACGAGGTCCGAGTATAGAAAGTTGGGTCTCGAGCTTGTCCCTCTTTAGGACAATCGCTCTCGCACACCCAAGAAACCCTCAATGGTAAAATAAAATAAAAACTATAGAGTAGACGATTCTATTAATCTGTTGCTTGAGCAAGCTCTCATGCGACAGAGAAACGGAATGATGGAGAATTTTTCCCACATCCTTCAACGCCTGCCGATAACATCAAGCAAATTGTCATCAAGGAACCACTTTGGAGGCACCTTGTATTTCAAGGTACAAGTTATTTTTGATATTCATGTGCTTGAAGGACAAATATATGAAAAATCCCCAGACAAATGGTTAAATCTGCTAGAAGGTTATTTCTCTGTTCACAATTTTTCTGACAAAGAAAAGATCACCTTAGCACTCCTGAAATCTCTCCCCCATGTCAAACATTGGTGGGAAATTTACTGGGAGAAGAGTTCCACAGAGGAGTTTGGAATATATGGGGTCGAGCCCACTTGGGATTTTTTGTGGATGCAGTAAAGGAACAGTATTACCCTGTTGGCAACTATGAGGACCAATAGATGAGATAGACCACACTGTGGCAAGAGAGGGGCCAAGCAGTTCCAAATATTGTCCCACCTAAATAGTGCTGCAAGGTAGTATCTCATACTATAAAATTCAACTTCTTTACAATCTGATCAAAAGGGGAACAAAAGCACATTGCAACCACTACAACCTTGCCCCAAGCACCTTCTATCCAACAGAATCAAGTCAACAAGGTTGCAAAAAAGTGAAAATATTCCTTCCACACACCATCCTCTCATGTATCTCAACTTGTTGAAAATCCTTACCCTCAACAGGTTCGTGACAAAATTCCACAAACTGAGCAGCGCGATGTCTCCAACAAGGCAAACATCTCACCAAGATTTAGATTCAACAAACGCTTTTTCCTCTCCCCCGGGCACTCAACGCAATGGATACCATTGCTTCCTAAGGAGGGAGGATTGATCCAGGTGTATATTGGTGGCCACCCACATTTTCCAACTGGCTTAAAACAATTTTTTGGCAATTTTGGTAATTTACTATTTTTAGCAGTTTTTCAGGTCCTGAACTTCCAGAGCCGTTTTGAGGCCCTAAAGGATGTTTTTTTTGGAAAACGGGGAGCAACATGGGAGTTCCTTCTATGTTTCTCACACAAAATTTGTATTTCTCGGATAGATATTTCTAATGAGGTATCGAGCACCCCAAATGGAGATTGTATGAAAAAGTTAAGCCCCCGGGAAGTTGACATATCAACTACATCCATCGAGGCCCGCAAACCTTTTGTATTTTCATCTTTCGAGGTTAGGTTTTTGGATTTTACTTATGTTAAAAAGGCCCTTAGAGCCTCATTGTAATGATCATCTTCTTGTGAATGTGAGTATCTGTCACATCTCTTCTCAGAGATAAGTTGCCACCATTCTAGCGAGTCTTTCACTCTGTATTTTTACAGTGTCTATACATTTCTTTCATTAATAGAAATCGTGTATTACGGTATCTCTGTGTTTATGGTTGCATCTCTGATACGTTTCTGTTATATTATTGGATATTCACGATATCCTTGTGCATTTATTTATTATATCTCTGCTCTCATTTCATGTCGAAAATAATCCAGATCAAATATGGTTAAGTTTTCCTTCATGCACGCTTCACATGCTACTTTTCCTCTTTTTTTGGCGTCTCTTTTCCTTTATTTCCGACGCACTCCCTTGTTTTTTGGCGATTCTCTTATTCCTTCAACACTTCTTCAATTTCTCCCAAAATTGACCTGCACCAACAAGCCCCCAAAACTAACATCATGACTCATCCTAAGTCACTCACAGATTCCATCATCTTTCTCTGCCTGTGCCAGTGCGTCGTACATCTATTTTATCCACTAGTATTGCTCTGGTTCTTGGTTTCTCTTCTCTTTCATTTCCTCTACCACATGCGCAATGACTGGAGGTATTAATATATCTCCCCCTCCAAGCCTATATGTTCGATGCACACTTTCTCTGCATCAATATCCACAACCAACTGCTCTTCCTTCTCCTGTAAGGGTTCCAACTGAGCCTGTATTGCCATCTTCTGTATTTGTACCACTTTTTCTTCTTCTTGTAGGTTCTTCATCTCTGTGGTAGTTTTGATATTTTTTGGAAGGGAAATTGTTCTCTATCATTTCTTGACATATGTCATTATTGCGTGAAATTTATATTCCTACCCTTGTAGCTCCTATAGGCTCCCATCATCTAGTAGTTGTGTCCATATTTGAGTGCTCTTTTCCAATATCATTGTCATTCTATGTATATTCTGCATGATTTTCTCTGCAGATGTTGTCGTTTCCTTCTCTCTTTGCTCTCTGAACTCTGGAAGAGAAGTAGGTATTGCATGATCCTCTAGTTCCTTGATCTGGTCTTTGTATTGTTGCAATTTCTCTGCTATATTTCTCATCTTCTCTTTCTAAGACGCTTCCTTCGATTATGCGTTGTCTGAGATGGCTTGAAAGAATACATGTATCTGGTTCTCCATCTCGTCAAGTTTCTGTTGCACCCTATTTTTCTCCTACCCTTCTTGGCTGATGACTTCCTTCATTATGGTATTCTCCTCTTACACTATATGTAGATTCATCAAGTCATATCTTGCTCTGGACTAACTCTTCTGCGCAATGCTGACCTGTAATTTATATAGTGCCTTTATTGGAATCTTGGGAAAATACAAGTCTAGTGTCTCAATGTCTTTTAAAGGCTTCTACCTCATCTCCTCATCAAGAAATAGAATCTCAGGTGTTAATATAAAGTTGGCACTCCCCTGGGCTATGATCTTCACTGTTTATTGAGAAGGGACTCCTTCCTTAGCCTTTTTTGGTGTGTCCTTCTGTTAAGGTTTTTCCTGTATCTTCATTTGCTCCATCGCAATTTTTACCTCCAATATTTTCTCCAGAATTGAATACCGGTGGTTCTCAACATTTTCCCACACCTATGATAGTCAATCTTCCACTTTTGTGGCTATCATCTCCACATCATATGCTTTCAGTGATGTTTCCATTGGTTTTCTGTGGGACTTCGCCTTCTTCCTATAACCGCTTGCTTTCTCCCATGTTCTCTTTATTTGGGCCTCTGATGGCTCCGATGCCTCAAGAATATCTGTATCCATGCCTTTATCATGTGCCATCTCTTCCTCCATATGTTTCTCATGTGTCTTCATTCCTATTTATTTTGCAAACACTTTCTCTGTCGTTCCTCTTGGTGCTTTTTCTGGGTGCGGTGGTCCTTGCGTAGAACCACACTGTAATTTATTCTTTGTCTGTCTTTCCTTTTATATGGGATTGTTTCCCCCCTATTGATATTGTGTCTTCTTCTTCTTTTTGTTTGCATCATTTGTGTTTGTTTGTTGCGCATGGACTGTTATGTCCTACGTCCTAGTTTTTCCTCCTGGCACTGTCTTTGGGATCATTGTCGTTAACCACTCTTCAGACCACTCCTGAACCTCCATCTAGATATCCTGTGTCATTAGGCAATAATTCAATTGTAGCCAATCCTTGGCTAGATCCCTCTTTGCTTGTATTCACATACTATGGTGCGATGGTTGGAAATTCGTTATCTTTCCAAACTCCTAGACAGTTTTCGGTGAAATTCTCCATGTGTCTACCAACTTGTTCTGGATTTTCATTAGGTATAGCGTGAATATGTCATTGTTGATTTTATTTTCCTTGGGATTTGTTGTGCTTCGAAGAAACATGTAGCGCATTGCGCCACGCTTTCTTGTTCTCTGCAGGAACACGTTGTATGTGGGTTATTTCCATCCCACCAATGCAATTAGGATGAGTAACCACGAGTAGTGGAAATCAGAGCCCCAATATTATGTGTCCTTGCAGTCTTCTAAGAAGGATTTTAGTAGATAAGGGGCCCATCTCATCTAGCTCCCTTTCACGTACTGTGTTGCAACTGTGACTATGCCTACGGGTACCTACTCCTTTCTGCACTTGCACATTATTTTGCAACCTTACAGTCTTGTTGCAAATATGGTCGCAAGACCGTTGATTCCACTAATCCATATTCCCCTGTTACCCTTCTCCGCTCCATACTTTGCTTTGATTTCATCAAAGATGGATTTTGCCTTTGTTTTGTCTTCTAAATACAACTCTGGATTCTCCCCATCTGTGGGTATCCCCATGATTGTTGTGATTAAATAAACATTTATAGGCTCTAGCCTATCCATCCATAAAATCCCTTCATGCACTCTTGCTAGGAGTTGCTTGACACATCCATTGATGTGTTTACCGCGCATGAAGTGCAGAATATCCAGTAAGTTCATAATTCTCATGTTGTATAGCCCCAGGATCCACTGCGTAGGCTCCAATAGTGGCATGGATGATGGGCCTTATCCCCTTCTCTCCAAGTAATTATGTGGCACCAAGTCTAGGAATTTCACTGCATCATCCACATCATGGTCGAAGTATATGATGGTATCTACTCCTCCCACCATTTCATTATCGTATTTCACTCCCTTAGGAATATTAGGCATCACTATGGCCAATTCCTCATGGGTGCATTGTATGCCTTGCACACTTCTCTTTTCTCATGCCTTCTTCTTCCCTTGTGGGGATGATACCCCAACTGTTGGCATGGCCTCGAGCTCTGTTTTACTATTTTCTTTTGGTTCTTGGACCTGCTCTAGACCCTGCTGCGTCAAATCTGTGGCTTGTTCCTCTTGTTGCATCCCTTTTCCCTTGAACGTGTCATATTTTTTCCTTTCTACGTCCTCCTTCGGTTGTTCGGCCTCCTATGTTGGGTTTTGTTCCTCCTCTATGTGCATGGTTGTAGACTCATATTCCAGTGTGTGAATCTAGTCTACATCCACTACTGTGGGCATCTCCTGTGTTCCTGTTTCTGTCACTCGAGCGTTACTTCTCTTGTTTCTCCTGGTTCTACTCGGCGATCCAACTCTTGGTGGTGACATTGTACTGGATCCAAACTGTTGACCACAAATATCCTCTAGTTGTTATCACTTCGTACCCTTTCATGCTCAACTCTCACTTTTTTCTCTTCTCCTTAGCGAAAAATGCAAATGACTGTTTTCCCCCCTTTTCTGACTTTTATAGAGGGACGGTGAAATGACAGTTGTGTCGCACTGATAGTTGTCACTTATTCACTTTTTGTTGTGTTTCCTACATGTTGTGCCTTTGTACCCGTTAATTTCTCTCCTGTGCACAGTGTTTTCAATCACTAGTTTTTCTGCAGCGCAATGTTAATATAAAAACCTTCCATATCCGTCGATTTGTTTGTAGTTTTATCATATTTCTATTTTTTATGGGTTTTCTTCTTTTTGTTTCTTTTTCTCATTTTCTCTCTCTTAACTTCTACTATAATACACTATTTACATGTTTTCTTATTGCACTGTAACTTTTTAAGTACTAGGAGGTCGAATGTCCTTGCACAGTTTCAATCGAATCCCATTGATCAATCCTTTTAGTTCTTTACCTTGAAAATATTTCAACTGTATAGATCCCCCATCTGTGACAATATTCACTTCATATGGCCCCAGCCAATGCATTCTGAATTTTTCTGGATGCTGAAAAAACTTACTGTCATAAAGCAAGACTAGGTCTCCTTCCTTGAAAATATTTATTTTGATATGTCTATCATGTCAGGATTTATCTCTTGCTTTCTATACTTCCTGATTAAATCATGCTAGTATCTTATCCTCCTCCATCTATATTAGTTGTTTCAATCGTTCCTTCACTACACCTATTTCTATCATGTTGGCGATTGTTGTGATGCACATGATAGGTACCAAAAATTCTAATGGCACCACTGCTTCCTGTCCATACACCAATCTAAATGGTGTATGTCCTATCAAATTTTTGCATGTAGTCATGTATGCCCATAGTACTACTGATATCTTCAAATCCCAATCATCCCTGTTGACATTGCAAATCTTATTTAAGGAATTCTCTAGGATCTTATTGAAAGCTTCCACTGTTCCATTTTCTTGAGGATGGTATGGTGTACTCTTCTGATGATAGACTTCAAATTCCCCAATCACAAACTTGATAGTATTGTTGATAAAGTGACCACCTCGACCACTTATCAAAATCCTTGGACAACCAAATCCAGTGATCACTTTCTCAAACAAGAAGTGTGATGTTGTCTATGCATTGCAATCTTTGACTGGTGTGGATTCTGCCCATCTTGTTAAGTATTTTGTCACAGTAATGATATACCTTGATCCTGACCTCTTTTTTGGTGGGTTAATTGGTCCCACAAAGTCTATTTCTCATTTTTCAAATACTTGCAACGTTACTTGTGGTCTTAGGGGAATCTCATCCCTTCTATCAGGTTTACCAACCCTTTGATAAACATCGCATCTCTAGCAATAGTACTTAGCATCTCTATGAATTTTTGGCCACCATAGGCCTGCATGCAATACCTTCTGTGTGGTAGCTTTTCCTGCATAATTTCCTCCAGCTATTCCATCATGAGCTTCTACAAAAATCCTAGGCCTTTCGTGTTCTAGTACACATCTTAAAATGTTGTCGGCACCTTACAATTATTTTATAGTCCATGGCTCTGACTACCATATTTTTCTTCTGCATAGTTTTAAAATCTTGTGGTACAATCCATGTACTCAAGTATTCAATGATGTCAGCAAAATATTCATCAGCTACTTGGACTAAAAATAATTGTGCATCAGGGAAGTTATCTTCCAAGTTGATAGGTTATTCTCCATTGGTTACCCTTGTCAAGTGATCTAGTCCTGCATTCAACTTCTCTGGTTTGACTGTCACTTAAAAATCAAATTCCTAAAATAACAGTAGCCATCTACAGATCCTCCCCCCCAACACTGGCTTGTTGACTAGGTATTTGAGGGTTGAACGATCCGTGAATATCTTGAAGTGTTTTCTCAGTAAATAATGTCTAAAATTCTGATGTTCATAGACCATAGCTAGGCCTTCTCTTTTTGTAGTATTGTAGTTCTTCTCTGATTCTGATAGTTTTCTACTCTCAAATGCTATAGGATGATCTAATTCCCCTGCTCCTGGTTGCGCCAGAATTGCTCCAAGTGTTATAGATGATGCATCTACATGCACATGGAATGCATTTTCCCAATCTGGGAATACTAGAATAGTTGTTGTGACCATTTTTTCTTTAAGAGTGTCCAAACCTTGCTAACAATCCTCATTCCACTGAAATTTAGTATCTTTCTTTAACAATTTCTTCATTGGTGTAGTGATCTGCGCATACCCTTTTATGAATTTATTGTACTAGCTTGTATGTCCCAACGTTTCTCTCAACTGGCGTATTGATTTTGGTGGTGGTAAATTGACAATCATTGCAATCTTGGAAGGATCTACTAGCAAGCCTTATTTTCACACTATATGGCCCAATATTATTCCAAATGGTGTCCCAAAAATGCACTTCTTGATATTCAATGATATCTGACACTACCTTCATATTTCTAACATCATCCTTAACACTTCCACATGGTCTTTTAACAGACTATATACTGTCTAATCATCCAGATACAGTTCTAAAAATTGATGTATAAACTCCTTAAAAGTAGTTATTACTTCCCTTGCAAATATGGTTGGTGCATTTTTCAGCCCAAAAGGAATGACTCTATATTGGTAGGAACCCCATTATGTGGCAAAAGTAGTCTTGTACCTATCTTTTGGGGATATCTTTATCTAATGGTAACCTGAGAATACATCTGTAAATGAGTATGCTTTGTTGCCTCCTACATTCTCTAATACCTCATCTATGAAAGGGGTAGGGAAAGGGTCATGTAGGCAAGCATCATTTATTTTCCTCAATCCTACACAAATCCTTAGTCCCCCTTGTTTATTTTATTTCACTACCATAGGGCTTATCCATTCAGATTCCTCCATTGGTTCTATGATACCAGCTTCCAACATCCTGTCAATTTCTGCTTTCACTTTCTTCTTATATATTGGGTTTAGTATATATGGTCTCTGTTTGACAGATCTAGCCTCATGTTTGAGAGGGATATTCATCTCTCCTATCTCTCTTGTGATGCCTTTCATCTATGTAAACATTGTTGGGAATAGATCATTGTACTCGTGTAGTAACTTTGTTATTCATTCCACTGTTTGTTCATCCCAATAGTCTCCAATGTTGTCCATTTTGGGATTATCAGTTGTCTCAATCTTGAATTTCTTCAACTTGATTGGCCTAGCAAAAAATTCTGACTCCAGATATGGAAATTACACCTCTCTTTCACCTTCAACTTCTTTAATATGAATATTGCGTGGGTCATATTCATCTAGTGCTTCTTCCTACACATGGTAGCATGACAGTAGTTCTTTGATTGACTGTATGTTCTGTTGTTGATACTCTATCATGAGTTCAACCTATGTTTTATCAAAAAATACTACCCCTCTTATATGTTTGAGTGTTGAATCCATGTTGGGGTTCTCGTGTTCAAATGAGAAAGTGACTATAAAATTGTGTTGTAATGTGGTCCACTCTGTAGTGCCTCTGCGCAGTTCCTGGTCTACATACCAATTTGTTGGAATTTCTTCCAATGTGTGGATGAAGTGATGAGGCCATTCCTTCGAAGGTTTCATCCTCCATAGTGTTCTACACTTTTCCAATTGTTTTGTTGGTGTACCATATCCATCGTATCTATGTATCTCAGTGTTTCTCTGCTCTGCGATGAATCTAATGCACAATAATCGCTTACATTGGTACCAGTCCTTAACTATTTCTTTGTGTTCACCCCACCATCTTGCAGGTGTTTCCTTGAGTGCTATGTCCAGGGATAAGAGCCTATGATTATCTAACAATTCATCTTCATATCTTGTTATGAATTCCTCTAAATCATTTATTCCATGAAAACTGGGAGGTTCTCTTATCTATGTACCTACCCATCTCATTGCATAGTCTATGCTTGTGCATATTCATGTATTGACTTCATGTAATATTTGTTTCCAATTCTCCAAGCATGTATCTGAGTCAGAAGCACATGATGTGATGCTCTTCTAGCTGAGTACTCCATCTGTTTTTGGGTTGACATAATCTTCTTTTCGTGCGGTGGTTTTGTATAACTGGTTGATTTACTCTAGATCTAAGCAAGTGGGCTCTTCAAAGCTTTCTCCTTCAGATGGATCTAGTGGTGCAATGACTCTGTACTCTCCAGATTCAAAGGTCATATTCCTTGTCTTCAAGTTGATTATGGCCTGGTTATCAAATGCCCAATCCAAACCAAGCAATGTTGGGTAAGGTGTTGTACCATATACTATATCTATCACTTCAAAGTATGCCTTGGTGTGCACTCCATACAGATCTATTATCACGCCCTTAAGCCTTCCAATTGGTATAAATGTGTGTTGGTTTTATAGCTTCAATTGGACAGGTGAATAGCCTAGTGTGGGATCTTGTATGCATTTCCATGTCTTCTTGGGTAACACATTTACCTCAGAGCCTAAATCCAGTATGATATCCCCCATATTGAAATCTCCAATTTTGGCATTTAGTCTAAATTGTTTCATTGTCCTCCTTCTTGTATGGAAGTAATTGATTGTTTTTTGTTCTAACTTCCCCTCTACTTTGGTGTTACATCTTTCTAACATATTTTTCAAAACTTTAAAAAATGATTGGTCATTTAGTAGCTTAACATAGGATTGCAGAAAATTCTTTATGGTACTTACTTGGTCTACAACTTGTGTTTCATTGGTGTGGTCCATTGATAAGGGAATCTCATACATTGGTACATTCTGATTATGTTGTGCGGTTGATGTAGATGCAACATCTTGCTTGATAAACTCTTTTCTAGCCTCCTTGAAGGTTTCCTTCTCTTTCCTTGCATCAAACCGTTTTGGTGGCTCAGTATTTTTCTTTGCCCACTAGTGTTGTACTGGATCTTGTCTAACTGTGTCATCACATGTTTTAGCGCCTCTGCACATGACTATGTTGATGTTCCTTACATCATATCTTCACCTCTGCAGAAATCCACTGAACATTATGATTGTTCTGATTTATCTTTTCTTGAAATTTTCCCAATAATGTTGGACAGTCCTCTGTATCATGATCTGTTGCATGACAATACATGCATGTCGCAGGTGGAAGTGGACATTCCCTTGCATAGTGTTCTAGTTTTTGGCAGTTGTGGCACACTAGTAGACCTCTTCCTCTTCCAAATTCTCCTCTAACTCGTCCTCCACCTCTATATACAATTATATCTCCTCGTAGTACATTGTATTGAGGCACCTTATTATACTGCGCGAGGTTATACTGTGTATGTGTGTTATTATATTGAGGTTGCGTAGTGTTGTACTATTTTTGTTCATTACTATATGGAGGTGGTACCTGGTTAAAATGAGGTGCATATTTCCCTACCATCATTTATTCCTACACCCTATAAGTTTCTGACATTCTCTCCCGCATCAAGTCCATTGTCCTACAATCTTTGTCATCATGACCCACTGATTTGCAAAAGTTGCAATACAAACTCTTGGGTATTTTCTGATACTTTTTCATCATGGTACAATGATATGGATCACTTCCATGTGTTTTATAGGTCTCGCACCCTGGTTCTCCTGTTGGCAAAGAGTTTGGTATCCTTTTTTCCATGTATTGCACGAAATTTGGGCACGCATTCTTGTGGTGTCCTTATGTCCTGCATGTGGTACACCAAACAACTTCTCTTTTCTCTTTTATCTTATTCTAGTTTAGTTGGAATGCGAGGTTCTTCATATTTTCCTTCAACTCCTCTATTGTTGGATTTGTCTTTTGATACAGGTTCTCTTCCAGTTGTAGGGATGCCTATAGATCCTCTGCATGAGTTTGAAACTTTTGTTGCCTCAGAGGGTATTTCATATGTGGTAGTAGTGAATTCACAAAGAGATGTATATGTTGCATGTCATTCATGACATATTTCAATTTACCCTTCAACCGTTTGAACCTCTGATCGATATCCCAAACAAACTCACGTGGTTTCTGCCTGATTTCAATCATCTCATTCATGTATCGATCCTCTGAGATAGGCTTCTGAAATTCATTTATTAATATCTTCTTGACATCTGCAATCGTCCTTGTTGTTCCTAGTGGACTATTTTCAGCTAAGATCATGTACCAATCCAATGCATGATCTCTTAGCATGATAGATAAATGCACAAGTTTTGTATCCTCATCTGTGATCTATTTTTCTTCCCAAATATTCTTACAGATAAACAAGTTTTTTTTAGGATCATATGATGCCTCTCCCCAAAATTATTGTAACCTAATGGTGGGATCATGTCTTGCCATTTTAAACGATGAAGAACTACAACCTTCGCACAGTGTAGATACTTGACTAGTACTTCTGAACTAGCTCCCCCAGTCATTACTCCTTGGTTGGGTGCACTTCCTGTTGTCTTTCTTCCACTACATTTCGGTTGTCTAAATGGTGGTGTTCTTTCTTGTGTATTATTCACACATGGGTTTATGGGCTCCACACTGACACTAACATGGATAGGAGTTCTGCCTTTTGTTCCTTCCCTTGGACCTCTTGTATTTCTTTCATATGTTGTGTGCAGGATTTCCTCAATCTGCTCCACATCCCGGAGATCCTCTACCTCTTCTTCATCACTTTTCAAGCCCTCTCTATCTGTTATGGCTCTCTTCTTATTATTAATCTTATATTGGTAGGGTACTCTACTGCATGTTCTTCCAATTTTTTCCATGATTTGCTTGATCTAATATTCCTCCATCATGATTGGGTCCAAGGCATCCTCCTTCTTTCCGTTATCCATTTATTTCTCCATTTCTTCATCTCTTGTCAGTGCTTCTCCCCTTCCCCCATGCATGTAGGGAAGTTTAGTTGTCTTCTTCCATAGTCATTACACCTTTTTTATACAGTAAGATCTTGATTGAAGTATACAGTGATCTGATATACCTACCTATGGGTCCTTTTAGAAATTCCTACTTTGTTTCACTATAAGACTTTGCAGTATCTACTGCAAATTCTTTGATAAACCCTGTGACAATATTGTCTAACCATAAATCTATTGTGCACGTGAATTTGTTGTTAACTTTTTGTAATTGTGCGATCTCCACAGGATTCCACTCGATCTGTCTAATTCGATTTGTAGGGTGGTTGTCTTTCAACCTCAATAGCCACTCTTTCAATACATGCATAAAATCATAGAAAAAAAACCTCATCCACGTAGTTAAACACATACTTTTCCATAAATTTGTGTGATATTATTTTAGGTTTTATATTGTCCTTCTGCGCAAACTCAAGCTCTTTTGTTTTCAACCAGATTTCGATCTTTGAGTCCATTGGATTCCACAGTATGAACAACCCCTTCTATACCTCCATTTTCTGCGTGATTCTTTAACGGATCCCACTCATTCAATCCCATGTAGTTCTAGCTGGAAACAGAACCATTTGTTGGTTGTTAATCTCTCTTCCTACTTCTTATGCTGACCCGGGTTCATATCTAAACAATCTTCCAACAAATCCCTCTAAAAATATTGGCCCTCCTGGTAAACTAGAAGGAAACACAACACATTGAGTGTACTGTGCAGTCTCACCTGAGATAGTTCTATGGGTGACTGCAATGCTCAAGTGCTTGTAGTCTGGGAATGAGTGGGGATCTGGGATTGGGATCTTCTGGGATTGTTCTTTGTGATCTTCATTCATTCACTGTATCATCCATCTATGTTAAATACATTGTCGTTATTTATTCATGCATGTAAACCAACATATCTAACTACTTCATCGATACATTCATCTAAGATTTAACCATTGATGGAAAAGACACAAACAATAAGGAACTCACATATCACATGATCTACCGTGTTTCATCTCCTCCCGGGCTACGTCCACAAATATTTCGCTGCTTAGGCTCTTTTATTATGGTTTTGTAAATTATGGTGCCGCATGCACTACAAATATATTTATACGATCAAAAAATAGACTCTACGACCTTTGTGAGGTTGACTAGATCACACCAGGATCCTCAGCCTATGATCTAACCCTCAAGGTATAGTTACTTCACTCTCCCATAGCTCAACATCTTTCAAAAAGGTATCAACTCTTACAATATTTCTCCTTTCTATGCAAAACAATCTTCTCTAACATGCTAGCCCCCGACCTAGACCTCCTAGGTACTTATTTATACTTATTCTTGGATTATCAACCATTACCATATATTACAAAAACCCTAACCCTAATATGGGTAGGTTTTCCTGCATGCGCACCTCACATGATTTTTTTCCTCTTTTTTCGGCACCACTTTTCCTTTATTTCCGGTGCGTTCCCCTGTTTTCTGGTGATGCTCTGATTCCTTCAACACTTCTTCGATTTATCCAAAAATTGGCATGTTGTTACCCATGATTTTGGTCTTCATAATGATGTATTGATGATGGTGTACTCAGGCTCTTCATAAGAAATTTCTCCTGAGGAAAGTTACTTTCATCTCTTCCCATAAAAATCATTTTTCAAGAAGGTTCATAGGCTGCTAGTATATTTGGGCGCGAGAATACCTGATTCTCGCAGGCTACCTTAAGCCAGGGTGAGAACTTCTCACACTGTGTTGAATAGTTAGGGTGCAAACTCTTCCTAAAGCATGGAAAAAGATGAATTCCCGATGTTTCTAAAATGGAATCTTCTATAAGGATGGGTTGGAATTCGAATGGTTATCCTTGTACTGGATTCCCAGATATTGTGGGATCATTCTTATCCAAGTAACT
>ML841135.1:0-52841 GCA_009831015.1 Picea engelmannii
CCTCTCAGTAATCCAACAATAACAGAACATGATGTCAGCCAGATTATCAATGACTGGGAAGAAGAGTGGAAAACCCCAATGATAGAAACATCACAAAAGGATATGAAACATCCAAATAAGGATTAAGAAGAAGAATAGGAACATAAAGAACAATAGAATGGTTCAAGAGATACTCAGGAAACAACACTGCACACTGGAGAGAAGATAAAAGAGAACCCTAAGGAGTGATCAATGCATAAACATAAGAAGAGGAAATCCTTAAAGGAAGTAGAAATCCTGGACTTAACTAAGGATGACTTGGAGAATATTGGGGATTAGGTCAAAGAAGTAACTAAAGAAACATTTATTCAAGCTTCACATAAATAGGAAGAAATGTACATGAATGTGCAAGAGTAGATAGCTACATTGTGCCAGATTTTGGAATCAATCAGGATAGTGCCAATCTGAAAAATATATGAAGAATAGACAGGGAGAAAAACAAATAAAAAATATTCACGACCAACAAAATCACAACCACCATTAGCATGAGTAGATAATTGGACTATGAATATATCTGTAGGGGCCATAGAGTTCCCCATGACAGAAATGGAGGAGCGCGCACAAGCATTAAGTCATATTGACTTAGTGTTGTCACAGTTACCAACGAAGTTTTTACACATATTGTATACAATTGTTACATAGGAGATCCAGTTGCGCAAAGAGTCGATGTTTATGGAGTTGGCCAAAGTAAATGCAGACAATGATGCACTACATGTAGAGTATAGTAAACTCATGTTGGAATGGGACATGGTTGTGTAGAAAAAAAAAAGGTTGCAATAGGAAATGCATGAGGTATAGAGTAATTTCCTAGAGGTACCAATGGAAGTGGATACTCCTTTGGAAGATCAAGTGATAAAGATAAGTGAAGCCATTTAGGGATTTTGCGCAAAGATAGTAGATTTGGAATCTTACACAATGCTAGGTACCCCACCAGAGGAAATAGAGAAATGGTAGAAGACAACTATGATGACCCTAAAGAGAATTATGAGATTGGATGAGGAATGAATGAAGCTATACGAAGAGAGTACACAAGTGTGGACTCAATTTCTAGATAATGTAGATAAACAAGCATTAGAACAAAGGTGAAAAAATACGCAGGAGAAGGTGCAAAAGATAAAAGATAGAATGAGCACTCTGACACCAATAGAGAAAATGACTACAATAGTTGAGAATAGGTAGTTGTACCTAGATATAAACCAAATCAGGTTGAATAGTAGACTCTTGTGAAAAATATTAAGCCTCTATAGGAGGAATCCTTCCAAATGATAGAATAAATTGCATTCATACAAGGCATAGTGAAACAAGCAGTACAAGAAAGTGCAGAGAAACTAAATACCCCCATTACTGCACATATAGCAAAAGGGATTTTGATGCAATAAAAACAAGAAAAGGAGAAGGTTGCAACCGCAAAGGAAACTTTTGAGAAGTTCATTGTGACATGGAAAGGAGCATAGAAGAAGGCCCGAGTTGCTTGGGATGAGCTAGAGGTGAGTGTTGGGGGCCTATTGGGACAGGATTTTGGGAACTGCATAGTGCATGTAAAGGAAGGAAAGATAGTTGGTGCACTTTCAAGACCAACACATGAAAAATGAGGAAGATTGTTGGAAGTCATTAGGCATTTTGGGTCCATTGACAAAGGGATAAACTCTATTGTAATTGTATAAATATGTAAGGGTTTTGGGGTAGATAGAATGTAATGTAATGTAATGTAATGTAATGTAATGTAATGTAATGTAATGTGATGTAATGAAATGTAATGAAGTCGAAGAGTAAGAAGTATTGAATGAAGACGAGTATGCAATGTATGTGAGGATATATGGAGAGATAGAAGAATGACAAGGAAATAATGTATGAGTGAAGTGCACATATTTTGTAATGGATGATTATGAATAATATAATAAGAAGCCAGTCATTGTGGATTCATCCCATATTGGGTAAACCGTTAAATATGGTTTCTCTGTGTCATGATGTGCTTGTTGTTCTTTATATTGTGTGCATATAATATATGTATGTTATTCTAAATATGTTACATGTTGTTATGGTTCTCCACACATGATATAAGGTATAATGAACTAATGCTAAGTATAATGGTTGTGAGGATTTCCTCTCATCCCTTCATCACTGCGGAAACTTGGTTCATGCAGTTCCCATAGATACCTTGGATGAGACTTCACATGCTTGCAGGTAATGACGAAAGGGCTGATATTTGAGGGTTTTGTTAGTGAATTTATGTTGAAACCTGGGCCTTCCCACTACGCACCAACAACGAGAACCTCTTTTCTCTTAGCTTCTAAGCCTTCTCTTGGTTGTATCCTACACAGAACAACCAATGGACAATGTGATAACAAAATGTATCGTTCTATCCAATATGCCAATTAGGGATAAGTTCTAGATTATGTGCTTAATGGATCTGAGTGCAACTAAGTTCTATGTTTTGAACTGATTAGATGGCTCTATGGCTTGGGTGTTTAGTTTTACTTATAGATATCTCCCTTCGACCACTCAATAGAGACTTATAGGTTATAGTATAAAATAGAGTTCTGTCACTTTTATGATCATCAAGAAAACTAATCCAACATAAATTATTTCTAGTCTCCAGAGGTATCTATTTCCAACCTCAAAACCTGAATGCTACAAAGAAAGAGACACGTGTAAAGAGTGACTTGGATAGAATTTCAAAAAAATAATAAGATTGAAGTAATGGCCACTCATTTGTTAGTAAAATAGTGGGATGAGTGAAGCATTCAAGGTACAAGATAATGGGTAGTAGCTATTGTTAAGACTCGGCCAACATTTACATATACTTCATATGGGTGTCGTTAATAGAATTGGAGCTCTTATCTCCCTGTGCACAATAGAAAAAAATCCTAAGACTTAAGATTTTTCATGAACACTACGTTATTAACCCAACTTTGGACAAGGATATGATTGGAGAAACACTTCCTTGTTTCTTGAATGTTATAGTGTTTGTATTTGTGTTTCTAGTAGTATGAAACTCTATAGTGAAAATTCATTTTCCCAAGACTCTCTTTGCTAGTTCTAATGCATATAAAGAATAGAGACATTTCCTTCAATGTCCATATCATTCAAAATAGATTCCGGACTTTACAAAAAACATTCAAGATGTTTGAGTGGTCAAACAAAGTAGGTTTCCTTGCAACATTTTTAAATATGTTGGGATTGTCATACCGATTGGTGTTCAGCTAGTTTTTGAAACCATCCTAGAATAATGTATTGGACTAAAAATGTCAACAATAGATGGATGTATTCTCATTTTATCTTAACACTCCATTGTGTGATAAAATTATCATTTCATTTATAAAAGGAAAATTCAAGGAAAACAACTTCAATTAGCCAATATTGTATCAATTGTGGGCTTATCCAATGTTGAGATTTATTTGGCACAAAGGAGAGTAACGTAATCTCCCAACTACGTAATTAAATTTACCATCAAGGTGATAAAGTGCCCAAGTAGATGGGAATTGACCCGGTCATGGAGGGATCGACTAAATTATTGATAAAGATAGAAAACAGAGATAATTTTGACTCAATGAGTGAGAAAATGGCTTAGCAACTAGTGTAATTATCTAATGAGAGAGTGACATATTTTATTGGGTTGTGTGCAACATATACATTGTTGAATTCATCCTCACCACTATGATGTCAGCCTTAAGCAAGGTGGAATCGACCTAGGTAACATGAATTAGCTCGTAGAGGAAGAGTTACAACTCGTAGGAGAGAGAAAAGCATCCAACATCCAAACCAACCAATTTAGAAACTATCTAATCTATTGCAACAAATCTTGAATGGTATCCATTGATGTGAGAATTCAAATGGAATTGGACGAAGGTCCTTCAATATATGTTGTATTTAATTCATCAAGTTCCATGGATGTATTCTAAGAAATAATTCATATAAATTGAGATTAAAATCAATTTCTAAGTAAATAATATTATAAATTATAGTTTTACAATTTGAAATTCATCATCATAACCCATTAACAAAGCTAAGAGAGAGATTTCAAAAAATTAATGGCTCCCTAACATATATAGATTCACACACAACTACATAAAATTGACCATGGGAAACCATCTTTGAATGGAGCTCAATCTTTTCATTCCAACAATATCTAGTGCAATGCTCTCATGGATTTATATGCCTCTTCCTTGTCTTATCCAAAACACCTCTTGAGAATTAGAGTGAAGAAAGAAATATGGAGAGTTGGGGGTGAAGGTAAATCCAATATCCATAACCCTTCATTTCCCATTCCTTAGCATTTCTCTCATATCCTATTCTTGTTTTTCCTTTAATTCTTTTTTTTTCCCTCTCACATTTGTCTTATTTAACTCTTATATTTGCATTGATTTACAATGTTTGCTAACCTTAATGAACTATAGATATGCATTGTAGTTACTAAGTATTACACTCATTCATCGATTCAGATCCATTTCAGATAAAGACTTTGTAGTTGAAGGTTATACAACTATTTTATAAGTTTTTCTGGAGATTATGTATCTATGCCATCACTAAGGATAACATCTCCCTATGATATAACTATAATAGAATCTTCCTGATAACATGAAACTCTAGTCCTGTAGTTTTTAGTATCTGTAAATTTTACTTCTGTACCTTTCTCTTTGCATATAGGTGGAATAATGGTCAAGAAGTCTTCAAACTATTCATGAACTAGGCGACTAGGCCCTACTGCAGTTTCTACATTTTCAGCAATTGGGCTACTAGGCTCCGATTCATATTCTAAATTTTCATCATCTGGGATGTCAAGTTTTGGCTCATCTTATCCTACCTCTCTAGAATTGCATCTACTTCTTGTTCTTATTCTTCCACTAGAGGAGGTCGTTTGGAAATAAATGCACCCCAAGTTTGTCCCCTTCATGTACTTAGGGCATCAACAATGAGAAGTTTAATGAGCCCATGGTGGGACAAGCTCTTCATAAGATTTTTTTTATAGACTATGTGGGCCATATTATGGACTGTATAGAGTATAAATAAAAGGATGTTCAAGAGATGTTGATGTATCAAGTGGTATATTAGCTTGAAGTGATAAAGGAATAGAAATATAAATCTCCCTTCATAGGTAATTTACTTTTGAAAAAAAAAATCTACTTCATCCTATAGTGGACGAAGTGAAGTTTGGTGGAAACATTTACTTGTGTAATCCAAGGTCTTATTATCCTCTATAAATTTGATACGAGCCAACATATTCATGGTTATCCTGGCAAACTAGGGTTCTCCTATTTGTGGTAACAATGTTACCTACATGATGGTTTCCTCTTGGCGTGCAGGTGAATCCCTTTTTTATTAACATAAAAAAAGACTAAGAAAATTCCAATGCTAGAGTGGCATTGAATCCTTGGATCCATTCAAAATAGGCCAATGAAATTGATACTTGAAAAACATCATTACATTTGAGTTGGATCAGAAAAGTTTAGTGCTTACTAGCTCATATCACACAACAAATCCTCCCATTCTAGTGAAGAGCCATGAGGTTCCAGATAAATGAAGAGGAAGGATGAAGGTGGTGGATTTGGAAAGAAAGAGGTTAGGAACAACATCGTTCTACATGAAGGAACTAGAAGCAAACTGAAAATGCGTTGAAAGGTGGAGAGGATGATGAGACTTAAGTACATCACATGAATGTGCATGATGTGGCTCCATAATGGTAGTGATGATTGGATATATATGAGGTGAAATGAATGATGTGTGGTATATTCATAAGGATAATAAGTATAACATCATTAAGAAAAATCAATATGACACTTTTAAAAGGCATTTGATACATGTTGGAAAAGGAGTTTGACCGAAAAAGGTGGTCAATGTGAAGAGAATATTGTTAATAACCCAAACAATAACCATGAACCTGAAAAATCATAAGAAAGGATGTGTACCTTCTATACTTTCCACGCATGGATATTGGAATTGAAAGTGAAATAGCCTAAATTTTTGAAAGAGTGGTATTGGGAATAGAAATCACAACATCTATAACTAAGATCCATACCAAAGAATTCCAATGAGGATTGGAAAAAAAAGGTTTCGTGGAAAGGTCTTGTAGCAATGATCATCAAAAAGGATATATAGTAGGGTTTTGTAGAAAGGATATGCAATAGTAATTGCTTGATAAAAATAATCCTAGGACTTTCATTTGATAAGTAGAAAATTATTTTCCATGGAAAATTTCTATAGAAAGGATCTACAACAAGAAAGAACTAGTTTTCTAGTTGGGTATAAATTCCATGGAAGGAACAAAGCTAGATCTAAAACAAAGCTTGGTTCTACAGCAAGGCATAAATTGGTTTCATAGAAAGATAGATCTAATTTCTGTAGAAAAAATAGAATTGACTAAAATATTTGAACACCATGTAAATGTTCATATTTTTCATTTTTCTTCTAAAACTTAGTCTACTATCAAGTTGGTTTTCAAGAAAATATTATTTGATTGTTCTTATTTGGAAATTTTCACAATCATGTTTTTCTATTAACCGAGTGATGACAACAACAAAAAATTATTTGTTTGGTATCACAAGGTCTAGTAGTGCTTGAAAACAAGTTTTCACTACTAGAATTTATTATTATTATTTTAAACAATAAATAAATCAAGAATATGTAGGTTCATCAAATATATAATAAACTTTCTTGGAAAATGGTTTTGTGGTACAACCTCAATCAATGGTCATTAGCCATTAGTGGATTTCTATTTTCATAAATGGTATGAAACTTGACAAAGACATTTTCAAAAACCATGTCCACTTCAAACGTTTTGAGCCATCTCATACAAAACTTCCATTTAAAGGTCTTGAATCTAGAATCAAATAATAAATCCTAGTCCCCTTACCTAAAATTTCTTGTCCTTAATGAATTTTTCACACCAGTTTGTCCTCTGTTGTTGTATAACAAAGGTATGTTGCAAAGTGTCCTAACGAATCTCATCAAGTTCATAAATTTGTTCTAGGCAATGTTTTCGGGCTTTAGAAAGAGTCATGCCCACTTTCACAATAGCTCTTATTGTTTTTATCTCAAACTCGACTAAAAATACCAAATGATTTCCATATACCAACTCATAAGGTGTGAAGTCAGTTTCTTTCTCAATGTAGTGTGGTAAGCGTAGAGAGATTCTAGAATCATATTATCCTAATACCAATGGTGGATCTATACATTCTTGGTCAAGATGGTCTCCATAAGTATGTTAGTAACTTCAACCTATCCATTGGCTTGTGGGTGATATGGTGTAAAAGTAATATGTCAAATCTGATATTGTTTAGTTATGGATTGAATGATCCCAAATATGAACTAATTCCCATAATCCATGAAAATTTCTCATGGAAATCCAAATATAAAAAATATACATTGATACAAACAATCAGCAACAACTTTCTCAGGTTATTCTAGAAGAGACTTGGCTTCAAACCACATGATCACATAGTCATTTCATACCAATATATACACCTTCTTTTCAGATGGTGGTCTAATTGACCCAACAAAATATAGATCCTATTTTTCAAATGGATCTACCAAAATTTGAGGCTACAATGGCCTATCATGTGATTGAACTGGTTGTTATCACCGAAAAACTGCTCACAGTGATACAAATAATGGTTGAAGAAAATATCAGCACAAACAAAACAATTAGCATACTTCTATCATTTATAGAACCTATTTCAGCAAGATGCCAAAACTATATAAAAATACCCATGAATTTCTACACACTTCCACCAAATTCAGCGTGTGCACATCCACACAAATCAACAAAGCACTGGGTATGCACTCTACGTGTCTTGTATGAATGTCACTAAAGAAACCCGCATTGATGTGAAAATGGTGCATTTATGAAATTGGTCAGGCCTCAACCACTTCTAGGTTGAGGTGTACCAATACAAGACCTCAATATCGTCCCAAAATCTCACCTTGGGGTTACTTAAAGGATGGGAAGTACCCCCAAAGGTCTCCCATTCACACTTGGAACATGTTATGGAATATCTTGCTAGGGTCCTATAAATACATGGCCATGGTATGTTGAAAAGGAAGGAATTAATTATATTGTTATGCTTCTCATTTTCTCTTAGAGAAGCCATTTATTCTCTTGAGAGCTATTTGAGAAAACATAGCATTTGGTAAGCTTCTCGCTTCTTGAGAAACTTGACCAAGAAGTTCTTCACCATTGCTAGTCATAGATATGAGAGTAAATCTCTACTTTTGGGGGACTCAAGGGCCCTCCCAAGGAGGAATAGGGGATTCATAAGTCCCACTTTCCTACTTTGGTGTTCTCAATTCAAGGATCACTTTCCATTTGGGTAGCTATTTCTTGTGTCAATTTCATGCATCCATTTTAGTTTTTACATGCTTACCTTACTTCCATTTCTTGGTTATTTGTTTTGTTATTTAATGTATCATTGATTCACTAATCAACTAACCACTTCCTGTTTTGTCTTTTTGGTCTAACAAGGAAGCTAAAGGGATCCATTTTTCTTACCCAAGTGACAAAAAGATACCAACACTGGTATTCCCATCCTTGGAAAATGTTTCATCTTCTAGCATAGTTCTTGGAATCCTGAAAGATGGTAGGCAAATAGTATCCCAAATGAAATATTTTTTTGGTAGTCACTTTGTCAGCAAATTGATCCCTACAAGGATCATCATGACATGTTTTAAGGATTTCATAGACTTCATCTTCAGGAACACAACATCATATCACATTATATGAGCCTATTTGAAACAATTGTCCTTGGAAATGAGTACATGACACTCTATCTAACAACTCTTTGTCATTCCTTTGATGAGAGATGTTGTAGGATATTTACTATGGCCAAATATTTAAAAATATGTATAAACCATGGTGTGTTAATAGATAATTCGAATAAATAGTCTTTAGGAAAAATATGCTCAACGTGAATGACATCACCCTCATTTCTAAGCTTGGATATAAATTCAACAACATTTACTTCCCCATGTTGTTCTCCCATGTTTATCAAGGATGGTAATGTCAAGATCTTGTAGTAATAATAACCATATAGTAACTATACCATTATTAATTTCTTTATCCATAAGAAAATGAATAGAAAAATGATCAATATGTACAAAGACATGATATCCAACTATATAATGATGAAATGTATTAATGGCATGGAAAACAACAAGAAATTATTTTTCAATCACCATATAGTTTTCCTCTTCTAGAGTAATATCCTTACTGATGAAGTAGATAACATAAGGTCGGTGTTCTTATTTTTGTCCAAGTATAGCTCTAATGGATGTATCAGAAGCATCTATAGAGATGTGGAAAGGGAAAATACCAATTAGTCCCCTTAATACTAGTGCTACAGATAGTTTCTCTTTCGACAATTCAAAAGCAAGTTGGCATTGATTAGTCCATGAAAATTCACTATCTTTAAAAAAAAAAATTAATCAAAGGTGATACAATATTACTAAAAAATTCAATGCAATGATAATAGTATCCTGAAATGCCTAAGAAACTACACACATATTTCTAAGTTGTGGGAATTGGAATTTTTTAGATTACCTCAATTTATCAAGGGCACACCTAAATACCTATAGGACATATATGATGACCAAGAAAACTTCCCTCAGTTAATATTGTATGAAATTTTTAATTTCTAAGTGAAGGATTGGTTTCTTGACATATCGTGACCACTTTCTCCAAGTATTCATGGCTTCTTCAAAAGTACCTCCATACACAGTAAAATCATCCATGTATACTTCAACGCAAGCATGAGTCAAATTTGAAAAGATACCAAGAACAACCCTTTGTAAGGTAGTGTTAACCAAAATTTCGATCAACAATTCTTAGGTGGTAAATACTTTTCAAGCTTTCCCCCCCCAATTCACATTGCTTGCGCAAAGTTTTTTGCACTCTCACTGAGTTTTTGCTACACATTTTGAATCTAGATGGACCCTAGATTACTTAATGATGTCTTCGTATTTTTCATCATTCAAAAATATTTTATAAATAATGATAAGTATTAGATAACACCTAAGTAATGGTCATTGGTCAGTTATTAATATTGGACAGGTTATCCGAAACTATAATGTTCAATACCAACAAAACGCTCTAGAGGAAATATTGCATGAGGAGATTCTTTTCAAGTTTGGAGTTCATATTATTGAATGAGAAAAAGATCCAAAAAATAGGAGATAGATTACACTTCTATACCTAATTTTGATTCCTCTTCATTTCCAATGTCACATTATGGTTCTCAGTTGTTCTCTTCTGCTTCTTCAATGACATCATTTAAGTACTCAGGATCATCAACTTTTTTTTAATGCTCTTCTCCAAACATGTAAGTCGCTTATAAATGTAAGCTCAGATATGAAAAAGAGCTTAATATTTATCTACTCATGCAATTGAAAATTAATAAATTAAAGTTCTATGTTACATATGCTCTTTCCCATACATAAAGAAACCAATCTTACCATTAAGGTTATGGTATATTTCTCAAAGTTTCATGGTCCGAGTCATTTAAAGTCCTTTATGAAAATAAATTTAGGCCTTGAATGAATAAGCTACAAGTTGCAAGAGGTAGGACAACACAAGAATATCGCACCAATGAAATCTTGATAATATCTTTGGTAGAAAAGCATGTTTAACAAGAACTAGTCATGTTCTGACCATTTTTTGGATATGTTGAAACATTAAAGACTTCCCATGAATGGAGATATTAATGTACTGATCATTTGAAATTATTTCCATCTCCCCACAAGTACAAGACATAATTTTCCTAAAATGAGAGGCAATTATTCTATCATCTTCATCTGGCTCATCCAATCATTTTGCACGAAAGTGTGTGAATACCCTAAGTGGATCTGAAGTATTTGACCCACATCCAATATAATCAATGGAAATCACAAGATCCTCCTAATCCTTACTTGTGCATGGCAAAGGGGGTTCAATATTAACAGTTGTGAATGAAAATGACCACAACATGAGTGAGTTTAAGTTGTGTTCTCTAGATTAGTTTACATTGTGTAACACACCCAACCCCTAAATACCCTTTCTAGGGGTGGGGCATCAAAATTTTGATCACTCTAATCATCTCAAATCATCTCACTGAGTTCTTCATCCTCTTCTACTTGATTTTATCTTTCTGACGATTGTTACCTGTGTTATTGGATAAATCCGTAGGTGCGGACACTAACCAATCTCCTTAGATCCACCTGGATCTAGAACAAAACAAGACAGAACATGAATCTTTCCCTAGATTTTGACCATTGAATTAAATAGGAGGCAAGATCATATGACATAGCTTATTATCGCTTCCTATAGTCTTTGTTGCTCCTGTTTCGCTCCAGTTCTCTTGTGCAGTCAAGACCAAGACAACACAAACCAACCAAAGTGAAGAAAGAACAATCTATTCAACAGTCAATCTATGTATATGATCAAGAAATTATACAATAAAGTGGAAATAGCTTTATGGGAAAGGGACATATTACTGTATCATATTAATGGAAAGTAAAGATTACAACCTGAGCCTTGATGTCGCAAACTTCCTTTCGATGGCCCTTGACTCTGACACACACACTTGCTCACTTGCATGAAGAAGATCAACTCCTTTGGATAAACTTGTTGGAGTCTTCAAGCTGTTGTAGCTTCAGTCCTTCACACAATTCTTTCACTAATTCTCCAATGAATCTTGCTTAACCTTTCTTGATTTTTCCATGATAATTCTCTCAATATATAGGAGAGAATGAATTAGTTACTTGGATAAGAATGATCCCAAAATATCAGGGAATCCAGTACTAGGATAACCATTCGAATGCCATCTCATCCTTCTAGAAGATTCCCTTCTAGAAGCATCAAGAATTCATCTTTTTCCTTGCTTTAGAAAGAGTTCTCACCCTAGCAGTTCAACACAGTGTGAACTTCTCGCACCCTGGCTTAAGGAAGCATGCGAGAATCATGCATTCTCGCAGGCAAATATACTAGCAGCCTACGAACAGTCTCCAAAAATGAGTTTTGTGGAAGAGATGAAAATAACTTTTTCTTAGGAGAAAGTTCTTATGAAGAGCCTGAGTACACCATCATTAATACATCATCATGATGACCAAAATCATGGGTAACAGAATGCCCCCCAAAGTATGAGGTTGGAACCAGTGACAACGGATAGACTTTGTAAGCTGCATGTGTGTGTCGGGAACCAGGAGCACACCTAATCGGAAACCTACGAACAACCAAGCATCTACAGAATATCATATATATCGATTCTGAGGTAGGCATTCCCATACTTAGATCACAGACTGATGACATTATAGACATGGGTCATGGCCACCAATCATACACTGTGGATCCATGCCGTCAAAATATAGCATAGCCACCGGAATACACTGTGGATCTATGCGAGAAATTTCAAATCAATACAACATAGCCATGAGACATACACAGTGGATCTATGTGTCGCAAATAATACATCCTCCATCGCAACCTGGATCACAAAGATGATATCCAGGGTCTTCAATCTCGTCGCCCAAAGTATGAAACTACCCATGTGATTACATGTGGTGAAGTCGAACATGGTAGAAACCACTTGATTACTGGTCATTGATGAAACTGTTAACAAGTGTGAGGGAAATCACCATTGATGTCAATGACTCCCAAGGTACCATAGTACAATCCATCGAGTTTGAATAAATGAGTTGAAGTCGAACATCCGATGGAATATTTCGATCAGGGGTCAATGATGTGAACCCACTTTCGAAAGCGAGGAAACCTGTCATTGAGGCATGCAAGCTCCAAGGTACCAAATAATTTCTAAGTCTTGATTCTGGATAATGAGTTGAAGTCGACAAAATAAAACTCGTCACAGGAGGGCCTTGATGTATCCCCCATCTATGACACGAAATGAGTAACAGATTTTGAAGGTGAAATAGAGTATGGCATGAATTGAACTGGACACAGGGAAGGCCGACACAGAGAGAATGGATAACTGCATATGGTCGACTCAATATAGGTTTCAGATGGACTTCTCTTGAACATATGAACGACACGACCAATGATTTGGCAGGATTCAATCAAAGACGACATAGGGAATGACCTTGTAGCAAATCAAATGAGAGACAAATGGATTTCCCAAACCGGCTTCAAATGATGAATAGGGGGTTTCATGTTCAAGAGTGACACTTACTGCCAATTAATACGAATATGAAAACATATCCATTTCCCAAATTTTCCCCCACCATTTCTGGCAAGTACCTCTTTATTTTTACACAAGCTTGAGGAGGATAACATATGCTTGTTGATATAAGATTATCCTTCAGATAAGTCCTTTGGAGTATATTTAACGAACCCTAAGAAGGAGTGGTTCAGTCCCATTACAGGTCTATCAATGTTTGTTTAATGAGTCCAGAGATAGAAAACTCGAAGGTTTTTCATGATTATAGAGTTTGGAAAAACACTTAAAAAAGAACTCTCTCAGTTCCTTTTTCGTAAAATAGTCTGGACGAGACCGAAAAAGAGATAAATTATCGCTCACTAGATGCTTACTTCAAATACTTTATCGAGCATGAAAATAGAAAGGTCGCTCGGCGATCTTTTCATGTTTAGAGAGTCTGAAAAGAGCTTAAAGAGGACTCCAGGGGGGTTCCTTTTTCGTATAACCTTGTTGAGCCCGAAAAAGTGATAAAAGTATACTCGGTTACATTCTCATTGATTTACGAGCATGAGAAAGAAAAAATACTAAGCTTGGTAACTTATTCTCATGTATTTACGAGCATGAGAAAGAACAAAGACTAAGCTCAGGATTTTTTTCATTTTTACGCAAGCTTTAAAACAAAACAAAACTATGCTTGGGATAGATTTTAATTTTTTACACAAGCTTAAAAACTAAACAAAACTATGCTTGCAACTTCCCAACACATGGTTGGTACTTAGCCCCCAGCTTAAGAAGCTAGCAGCTCAACTTTAGCATGAATTCCAGAGGTTGTAAGCAAATGCCCCCCAAGCTTCGTTTCATCCAACTGCAAAGGAGAATGAAATGAAGCTTCAAATACTAGACGAAGGACTTGACTCAAATAGAGAGGGGGAAAACTATTTCATTTTTTAACGAGCTTGACACAGAAACAAGAACTATGCTCCTAACCTCTGTTTCATTTTTTAACGAGGTTGCTACAGAGACAAAAAAACTATCCTCGTAAGTGGTTTCATTTTTTTAACGATCTTGAAATCAGAAAACCATGCTCAAAAACCTCTGTTTCATTTTTTAACGAGGTTGCCTCAGAGACACAAAAACTATCCTCGAAACCTCTTCTTGATCATGGATTACAAGAGGAAAATGCTTTGGAATGACACCATGTCAAGGGACAAAACTCGGTCATGGATTCCAAGAGGTCTTCATTGGAAGGAAGAAACACACTCTGGAAGGATACCATGTTGGGGGTCACGACAGGAGTAAAGAGAGTAGGCTCTAACAACCCTATCGAAGAGATCACGATGTCAACTACTGGATCTAAGTCATCAGAAGTTGAAGCCATGGGAAACAATGCAACATAATTGACCTGTGGCGGGGGCGATACTGTCTACATATAAGAACCATTTAGGGAGGCAATCCATTCGGGGTCAATGAATGAAAGTTGATCAACAATCACAACTCGTTCATCATGAGGGAAATATATCACACGAAAAAGAGTAGACACAATAGATTTCATGACATAGGCATAATCTCTCCCAAGGAGTAAAGCAAAATCCAAGGGGTCTTGGACTACCATGACATCGATAAAGATAGTTTTTCCTCCCAGAGTTATAGGAAACTAAGGAAGGTTCCCTAAAGGTTGACTAGTTCTTCTGTTGAAAGCTAACAGATTTTGCGTAACCGGCGCAAGTGGAGGATGACCCAAAGCTTTCCAAGCAATGGAGGACAAAATACTAATAGACGAACCTTCATCTATCAATGTCTGAGGAATGTCCCAACCACAAACTTGCACTGTAATCTGGAAAGGAAAGTGAGAGGGAAGACGAGGTCCAGTTAGCACACCCCAATCAAAATGGATGGCCTCATTACTTGGATGGAGTTTCACGGGAGAAGGAGGAATACCCCCTGACATGGCAGAGTCTGTATCAATGAGAAAAACATGGGCAGTATTGGGTTTACTCTCTAGCGGGAGAGTAGGATTGATCGATGATGAGATCAGATCGACCACTTGTGTTTCATTCTCCAGGGGGAGAATGGGGTCGACAGGTGGAAATGGATCGACCGCTTGGGTGACACTCTCTAAAGAGAGAGTGGGATCGACCGAGGAAGGTATCGGATCAACCACTTTGTCAATTGGTTCAACTAAGGACATGACCAGATTGACGACATGATCAACTGGATTGACCGGTGAAGGGACTAGAGTGATCATTTCATCAACTATTGGAGGGTTGAGAGAAAGCTTATAGTAAGCAGTTGGAAGTTGAGGTTGTGAAACAGTCATGTCTTCCAATAATTTAGAGGCTTTGTCCATACAAGGGCAAAGGTGAGTGAGATGACTCCCTTTGCATAACATGCACGGGAACTTGACTCTACTTTTCTTCTTCCCAATAGTATCTTAACTAGTTGATGGGGGTTCATCAACATGTTGTTCAGAGGCTGACGATATGGGTTGGCGAGGATGTGTAGACCATGCTTCTATAACCTCGGATAGACCAGGGCATTCCTTAAGAATACGGCTAACCTTACAAAGCTAGCAATGGTACTTGGGCTTACGGGTTGTTTGGGTGATCTTGACATCATCAACACTCCCAACACGAGTAACAATAACTAGCTGTTTTCTAACATGTTTGACAATGGTTGGAGGTTTTGACCCTTGTTTATCTTTCATCTTCTTAATCTTTCTTTTCTTCTTCTTCTTATTCACCGGGTTACTAGCTTCGGAACTTTCACTCGACGAAGAAGATGAAACGGAAGAAGACCTTGCAAGCGAAGAAGGCGAAAAAGAACTTACTGGTGAAGAAGGTGAAGGATCAACATGAGGTTGATGCTCTTTAGGGGAAGTGCTTGTGACTGAAGCACTAACTACATTCGGGATTACCTGAGTGGAAAACAACCACACCAGAAATCCAATAGTGAGACCTGGAAGGCTCAAAGTAGCGATGTGAGGAGGACCGATGTTTCCAAAGGAAGGAAAAATAAAAGGTTCCCTTGGAACAGGGGTTCCTTCATTGGTCATTCCGAGAACTGACGCCATTAAATAAATACAAACTAGAGTCTGCTAGGGAAAACAAACAACACACGCTAAAAATCTAGGAAGTAAGAAAACAAACAAAACCTTTTCACAATGAGCACACTAGTTGGTGATGAAATACAACGTCACGGGAACAAAGTAAGAAGGGGTTGAGATAGAGTGGGTGGAAAAGTTACATTGACGACCTACTTAACAGACTTACACCCTGGTGCAAGCTCCCACACATAATCGTGGGTATACCCTCCAAGGAGCCCGAGTGAGTTTGGCCAACGTCGATTCCAGGTACCGTGAAGACTTTCCCCTCCACAGTCACCTTGGGTAAGAACCTAGAGAGATAGGCCACTAAGGTCACCACCAACAGCAATAAAGCCTGGGGGAACAGTTGATGGCCCGATCCACACGCAAAGGCAGGGTATCTAGCCTGTAATCAACTCAAAAGGCTTCCACTCATCATTGTGGATATACCTCCGAGTGATCCCCATAATACGTGCAATCTCTACACTGATATCAATAAAGAAGGGTGATTAACTCTACCAATATCAATGCAACCTAGTGTTTGACCCTTGTGTGAGAAGGTCTTCCCAAGACAAGATGTTGCAAATGGAATTTAACCGCTCCCTAACTCAAGATTCTATGTTTGTTTGCAACTTTGGAAAGTTATCTTTCACACCTATTCCAAAGCCCTACAACTAATCTAATGTAGGTTTGCTACCAGAAAAGATAAAAAATGTCTAATCAATTTTTATAAGCGCTTGATTTTATGGTTGTTGTTACTCAAAAGGAAGATGGTGTGGACAATAAGGAGAAAACATTTATCATTCCCATATGCATGATGTTCCAAAATCTTAACTCATCAATATCAAGAGTCTCAAGAAATGAGAAAAAGGTACTAAACACTAGCCAAGAATCATGCAATTTCGCTACTTCAAATGCAAGGATGCCCCCAATCTAATATAAAGAAAGAAATTAAATCTTTTGTTTCAAAATTTTCACTAAAAGCAATAATGAACTTTGTTAAAACAAAGAAACCCAAACTAGTCTTTTCAATTGCATAAGAAAAGTGCTCTTTCAAACAATAAACAAATGATAAAAGACCAAGAAAACTCAACTTTCAACCAATCACTGGTTCTGAACTAATCAAACACACTCAGATTCTGAAATCAGAGAGAATGGTTGTGCCAAGAAAAGTCAAGAAACGAAAGTCAAGACAAAAGTGACAAGAAGAGCCTTGCAATCCTAAGACTGTTCATGCATGCAAACGAAGACAAGAAAAACATCAATCAAAGGTCCAAAAAACTTTTATGAGGCAATCAAACTGATCTGGGCAGTTAAAAATGCCAAAACCCAAATCCAAAGTTTTGAAAAATTGAGCTCGCAAGCAGGCAGTATTACACAGTGCGAGAATCACTGATTCTCGCAGGTGACCCTTGAGCAGGGTGTGAGAACCTCGCACTGAAACCTAAAGGCAAAGTGTGAAATCTACCTATTCTTGCAAGCTTCAATTAAGTACAGTGCGAGAATGCCTGAACATAGTCAAAATTTTGAAAAATGAAGCAAAATTTAAAAAGGCCTCTGGACCCAGAGGGTCTATCAGGATATCCTGAAGACTCGGAGATTGATAGGACAGGAGAAACGTGAAACTGGAGGAAATGGCCACAGAAAAATATCAAAAGCCACAAAGAAAATGGGATTGACTCCCAATGGAGTCGCCAATTTTGTTATTAGATAAATTCGTAGGTGCAGACACTAACTGATCTCCCTAGATCCACCTGGATCTAGAACAAAACAAGACAAAACATGACTCTTTCCCTAGATTTTGACCATTGAATTAAATAGGAGGCAAGATCATATGACATACCTTATTATCGCTTCCTATAGTCTTTGTTGCTCCTGTTTCATTCCAGTGCTCTTGTGCAGTCAAGACCAAGACAACACAAACCAACCAAAGTGAAGAAAGCACAATCTATTCAACAATCAATCTATGTATATGATCAAGGAATTATACAATAAAGTGGAAATAGATTTATGGGAAAGGGACATATTACTGTATCATATTAATGGAAATTAAAGATTACAACCTGAGCCTTGATGTCGCAAACTTCCTTTCGATGGACCTTGACTTTGACACACACACTTGCTCACTTGCATGAAGAAGAATAACCCCTTTGGATAAACTTGTTGGAGTCTTCAAGCTGTTGTAGCTTCAATCCTTCACACAATTATTTCACTAATTCTCCAATGAATCTTTCTTAACCTTGATTTCTTTTTCCATGAGAATTCCCTCAATATATAGGAGAGAATGAATTAGTTACTTGGATAAGAATGATCCCAAAATATCAGGGAATCTAGTACTATGATAACCATTTGAATGCCATCTCATCCTTCTAGAAGCATCGAGAATTCATATTTTTCCTTGCTTTAGAAAGAGTTCGCACCCTAGCAGTTCAACACAGTGCGAACTTCTCGCACCCTGGCTTAAGGAAGCCTGCGAGAATCATGCATTCTCGCAGGCAAATATACTAGCAGCCTGCGAACAGTCTCCAAAAATGAGTTTTGTGGAAGAGATGAAAATATTTTTTTCTCAGGAGAAAGTTCTTATGAAGAGCCTGAGTACACCATCATTACTACATCATCATGATGACCAAAATCATGGGTAACAACCTGCTCTAATATGACCTCTGGATTATAAGATCTGGCCTCCTGAATTTATCTGGGCATTATTAGTTGGATTCTTCAGCGTTCAACGCTGAAATCCCCTTTTCTTTATGCACGCATACTCCCCGAACTCCCAAAAACTCTCCACATGGACTTGGCCATTCGACAATCAGTGTTCGACGTTCTATGTTGAATGTCGACATTATACATTCGAAATTCTACATTGAATGTCAACGTTAAATATTCGGTGCTCGACGTTGATGTTGAATGTTTCGGAATTCGTAAATCAATGATCGACGTTGGACATTTAGGCATTCAACAATCGACAATCGACATTGGACATTTAGGCAGTCAGAAATCGACCATCGACATTGGACGTTCCTATACTATACTCCACCCCAAATCTTTCGAACTCCCAAATTATCGGTCACATCACCCACCATGTTGGCCAGGATGGCATGAACTAGAGGTTGACACGTGGTGAGGGACAAAGGTGACATGTGTCCTCATTAGGGGGTGACACATGTCATTCTCTAATAGGTATAAGAGGTCTGTAAAACATCCATATCTTGGTGAGATGTGGCATGCTAATCATGGGTCCACGTCACCCTGGGTGACGTGAGCACGCCATGTCACCTCGAGCTAACATCCTTCCAAACCCTCCAATCTCACGATCAAGATGCGTCCATGTAGACCTCGGGATTTGTTATCACATATAGTTGTCAAGGGCAGCAGGTCATCCAAGTCCGTGGTCTACATAGGAAGAGTCCAAGCACATCATTCAAAATAATTCCATTTCAGGCTGAAATACATGCAAACAGACAAGTTCATGTTTCAATGGCAAAGATCCCATATACAGTTCAGATTAGTGGCTCTCGAACAATTGGAGTTTAAAAGTCGTGCAAGTATTAATGACTAGCCAAGCATCCCGAAGTCTCGAAGTAAATATGAGCCATTAAAAGATGAAGACATGCATCAATAGATCTCACACTTCAGGAATTCGACACTTTGGATAATTGCACGAGCAAGCAGGAGAAAAATCCCGAACTCTGGACTCCCAAAGTGAATCTCAGTCGTCCAAATCAAGAGGCCACGCGCCACCATACCTCTCACTTTAGGAATTCAACACTTCAGAGTATTGCGTGAGTAAGAAAGAAATGAATATCACCGGAAGGTCCGAAGCCCGAACTCTCGAAGTAGTTGTGGACCGTTGGTCTCAAATAAAAAGAGTCATGGATCTTTGTAGCAGTATCACCTGGAGGCCCGAAGTCCCGAAGTAATGTCTGGCTAACACGTCTTTGTGGGCCCAAACACTCCGCGAGTGTTTTTCAACTCAACACTTGGCGCTCATCCGTGGAGACAAGTGGCTTCCATCTGGCCCTGACACGTGTCACCCTTCTTTTCATGACACGTCAACATAGTGATGTCAAGCCACCATGTCAGCATCAGGATATCATCCTCCAGGAGGTGATATTGTTCAATGCCAAAAGTAGCACCATCCCTAAGCATAGTTAGAAAGATCCTAGAGTTTGTGGGTGGTTAAACTTTAGCAGGGGTGCTAAATTATTAGAGGCCCACAGATTGTGGATCATGACCAGATCAACAACCACGTTTCATTATGGGGAGGAAACATGCTCGAACGGTAAAATTCTTGAGTGGTCCCACAATTTAAACCATGGTATAGCGGAAGAGATATGTGGTGGAAGGTGGTGAATTTCAGGCTCAAAAGTGGTGTAAATCCAAACCACTTATAATGGCCCCGTAATCACGTGCTTATATAAAAAAATAATCTGAGAGAAACACATGGTATGCCGCTAAGCGTTAAGCCATGTTCTGATCCCTAGGAGTATTCAATTAACGAAAAAGGGACTAGTGGTTGAAACCTCGACTCACTCATTAATTAGAAAGCATGGAGGGTCTGGCCGTGGAGATAGAACTGTCAGCCCGAGGTACCAACTGAATGGTTTCTTCTTGCAGGCTCATACTGATATGAACTTGCGTCTAATAGGAGGAAACATGCACAATCTGACATAGGGATGTGCATATGAAAACTTTGAATGGGATGGCTAGNAAGGGGGGGGGGGTTCAGAGGCTAGAGAGTTGAGATATTTTTGGGAGCAGGGCTCTGTATTTTTCAATTGTAAGCCCAAGGGGCATGGACTATAAATATTATGTTATTAAAGACTCCTTTAACTTGTTTTTATCAAACTGTCTTCTTAGTTTACATGTTGTTCTGTTTTTCTTCTTGTCTGGATGTAGCATCCTTGATTTATGGATTCCTAAGGCGGTAGAGGATCTGTTGTCATCTTGCCCATGTCTCATCATTTATCACTCAGACTCTTGTTGTTTTTCTTCCTATCTAGATGTATAATCCTTGATTTATGGATTCCTGAGTCTATAGAGGATATTCTATCATCTTTCCCATGTTTCATCATTTATCACTCATATGCTTGTTGTTTTTCTCCTTGTCTGGATGTAGCATCCTTGATTTATGGATTCTTGAGGCGATAGAGGATCTATTGTCATCTTTCCCATGTTTCACGGTTTATCACTCAAACACATTCTATCTTTCTTATCCTCATCACCACATAAATCCTTTTTCTGATAGGTAGTTTAAATGCCTTCATTAGTCATGATACTTATGACTCCATAGCCCAATGGTCCCGAACTGATCTGCAACTACCTCTATCATATTTTCCTCTCTCTACAGTCTTACTGATCCACCTACTCAAACCATTTAAATACATTTACATTTTAATGGGTACTGGGATTATCCTCTTGTAATCTGAGGTTGAATCTCAGTGCTAACATTAATGGCATCATTTCCGGGGAAGGAAGTGAAGATATATTCCCTGGGAGAATGACAACGAAAAGATCTAGTTTTAGATGGTGAACTAAAGTTGGACACATTGTTCTGACTTCTTAACTCTCACCATGGAGAATCCACTATGCAGAATATGTTAGTGGATCCACTGAAAAATGACAAAAATGAAAAATCAAATGGCTATGGAGGCTATCCTATTCAGGAGGTTTTCCCGACTCAACTTCTCATCCATAACTGGTTATCCACATCCTGTGCCTCATATCGATGAATGGAAAGATCTACTACCAATATTTTATGAAGGTAAGAATGAAATCCCTCTTGAACATGTTCTAATATTTCATTATTTGATACAATAGCTTTACATCCAGCATGAATACATACGTATGAAGTTTTTTATGTACTCTCTCCTAGGATATGCTCGTATTTGGTATCACTCTCTTGAGCTTTCTAGCATTTCTTCACTCGAAGAGTTTCATGTAGCTTTCAATATTCATTGTCAAAAATTTTATTCCTATGAGTTAATTTGTCATAGCTATTGTGAGAATAAGGATTGTGTTCAATATATAATTGATTCTAATGAAGGCTGTGAGAATGAAGAAGATTCCTTGGATGAGGAATCAAATATTTCTCTTCCCTATTCATCTACATCACATGAAAATTTTGTTTTCTTCTCTTATGAAGAAAATGCAGAGGATATTTATGTTCTTGAAACATATGTTTTTGGTAGTCCTTCTTATGATGAAGAATTTATTTCAAATACTGACCAAAAAAAACCAATTTCTGATGAATATCCCAACGAAGATGATGAAGAGTAGAGCTTTTTCATGGTTTCTTTGGAACCTCGTAACATGGTTCCTGTATATGATAATTATGGATTTGATCCTTGGGAGAGCCATGAAGGAGAAATGGAAGGGATAAATGTGCAACTTATCTCATCTCCAACAATTATAAATGAGCAACATGTTAAAGAGAAACATCCATTCATTGATATACATGAGGAGATATATTGCCATCAGCTAGCAGATGTTATCAAAGAAGGAAAAAGAGAAGTGGATCAGTAACTGCATAAGCCTTTCACCCAACTGCGCTTTCCACAGACATTGAACCATGTGTGAGAAAATATAAAGAGAAGGATTTATGTTACCAACCTAGTAGGTTTTATCACCTATTTTATGACCCTGTAGGGGAATACATGGAGTTGCATTTCCTCAATGTATTGTGGCCTCCAAGATTTATCTTACCTTCATCATTAAGACGAAATATGGAGAATGTAATTAATTTGTTGTCACAGTTTCATTGTCCCTTGCTTATCAATGATAGAGTAAATAAGTTTTTAGTTAGGAAGTTACTTGAATGGATCTGGTGGAAGTTTGTTTTCACCTAGCGTTTTGTAAAAATTAGTTAGTCTAGGATTTTACATAAATAATCTCCTTCTGGAGTATGTGTGTTTGTTTTCTTTTTGTAAGTAGAATAGTGTACATGTCAGCCTTTGGTCCTCAGTAGGATGTATTTGAGCTCGAATCCACAACCCAAAGGCTAAGGCACTACAATTGTGTGTTCTTGGAAGCTCACAAGGAGAATTCCATCCCTTGTAGAGCCAAATGTTAACACATATAGTTGTCAAGGGAAGTAGGTCATCCAAGTATGTTGTATGCACATGAAGTGTCCAAGTGCAACATTCAAAAGAAGTCCATTTCAGGCTGAAATACATGCAAGCAGACAAGTTCATTTTTCAATGGTGGAGATCCCGTATACCGTTTATATTAGCGACTCTCAGGTAGTCAGAGTTTAAAAGTCACGCAAGGATTAACGACTAGCCAAGCGTCCTAAAGTCCTAAAGTAAATATGATCAATTAAAGGCTGAGGAAACGCATCGATAGATCTCACACTTCGAGAATTCGACACTTAGGATAATTGTGCGAGCAAGCAGGAGAAAAATCTCTAAGCCTGAACTCCCGAAGTGAATCTCAGTCATCCAAATCAAGAGGCCACATGTCACCAGATATCTCACTTTAGTAATTCAACACTTCAGAGGATTGCGTGAGTAAGAAAGAAAGGAATATCACCCAAACGCCTGAAGCCCGAACTCCTAAAGTAGTTGTGGATCGTTGGTCTCAAATAATAAAGATTTGTGGATCTTTACAGTAGTATCACCTAAAGGCCAGAAGTCCCGAAGTAATGTCCAACTGACACTTCATTGCGGGCCCAACCAATCTGCGAGTGTTTTTCAACTCAACACTTGGAGCTCATCCATGGAGACAAGTGGCTTCCATATCGACCTGATATGTTTCACCCTTATTTTCATGACACATCATCATAGTGACATTAGGCTACCATGTCAGCATCAAGATATCATCCTCCAGGAGGTGTTCTTGTTCAGTGCCAAAAGTAGTTCCATCCCAAAGCACATTTAGAAGGATCCTAGAGTTGGAGGGTGGTTAAACTTTATCAAGGGTGCTAAATTAATAGAGCCACCTAGATCACATATCATGAATAGATCAATGACCACGTTTCATTGTCGGGACACAAAATGCTCAAAAAATAAAATTCTTGAGAGGTCCTACAATTGAAATCGTGGTATAGCGGAATAGCTACGTGGTAGAAGGTGGTGAATTGCAAGCTCAAAAGTGGTGTGAATCCAAACCACTTATGATGTCCCCGTAATCACGTGCTTATATAACAACAAATTCGAGAGAAACATGTGGTCTCCCCCTAGGTGTTAATCCATGCTTCGATCCCAAGGAGGATTCAGTTAATGAAAAGGGGACTGGTGCTTGAAACTTTGACTCACTCAGTAATTAGAAAGCATGGAAGGTCTAGTCATGGAGACATAACTGTCAGCCCGAGGTACCAACTGGATGGTTTCTTATTGAAGTCCCATACTGATATGAACTGGCATATTACAAGAGGAAACACACACATTCTAACATAGGAATGCGTAGACGAATGCTTTGAATGGGATGCCCAGATCACACTCCTGGAATTTGTGGATTGATCTGTTTATAAATAGATCAGTTTAAGATTTTGTAAAGGGGGGGTTTAGAGGCTGGAGAGCTAAGATATTTTTGGGAGCAGAGCTATGTATTTTTCAGTTATAAGCCTAAGGGGAATGGATTGTAAATATTATTTTATTGAATATTCCTTTAAGTTGTTTTTATAAAACTGTATTCTTACTTTACATGTTGTTATGTTTTTCTTCTTGTCTAGATGTAGCATCCTTGATTTATGGATTCCTAAGGTGGTAGAGGATATATTGTCATCTTTCCCATGTTTCATCATTTATCACTCAGATGCTTGTTGTTTTTCTCCTTGTATGGATGTAGAATCCTTGATTTATGGATTCCTGAGGCAGTAGAGGATATGTTGTCACCCTACCCATGTTTCGTCATTTATCACTCAAACACTTGTTGTTTTTATCCTTGTCTGTATGTAGCATCCTTGATTTATGGATTCCTGAGGCCGTAGAGGATCTTATATCATCTTTCCCATCTTTTGTGGTTTATCACTCCCACACATTGTGTCTTTCTTCTCCTCATCACCACATAAATCATTAGTCTGATAGGCAATTTAAATGCCTTCAATCGTCATGATACTTATGAATCCATAGCCCAATGGTCTAGAACTGATCTGCAACTACCTTTGTCATATTTTCCTCTCTCTACAGTCTTACTGATCCACCAACTCAAACCATTTCAATACATTTACATTTTGATGGGTACTAGGCTTATCCTCTTTCATTCTGAGGGTGACTCTCAGTGCTAACAGGATCTACGACCTCCATCACTTCACAACTTTCGCATTCTGGGGATTCATGGTGCAATCATCTCCTTACTCCTAGAGTAGGTCAAATACAAATTGACCATGGGGTAGATCCAATAGTCACGAGTGGTCTTGAAGCTCCTCCAGATTGATCGCTCTCATTAATTCATGACTCTGAAGATTATCGACACACCACACCTCAAATACCTCAGAGTGCCAAGTCTCTGGACTAAAGAATATGGCACCATGCATCCCCTACATGTCAACGACTAAGATTTACTTAGTCTTTTTTGACTTCAAGAGTCTTCACGCATTAAAGACTCTCAGCCAAGTTCCTTTGTAGTGCCAAGTCTCTGGAATACAGGATCTAGTGACACATGTCCTTAACGATGGACGGTTGGGATGGACTTTGGCCTTTCGATGCTCCGATGATGTACACATTCACCATCAGGTCAAAACCTCCTGGATATACTTGATCTATGGACACGTTCCCTGGTTGATGGATGATTAAGAGGGGTTCTCAATGAAGTCCCCAGATTGACACTTGAGAAGGATCCCAAAGGATCTGAAGATCGATGGTCCACGTTACTTCATAAACTCGACATTCGGGAGTTTTGGAGCTGCAACACCTTTGTTCTCCTGAAGTGGTCAAAGTCAAACTGACCTCAACGTAGATCCAATGGTGAAGGAAATTCCTGAGTGTCCTTAGATCTATGGCTCGCATCCCTCTATGACTGGTAAGTGGATCAGGGTTTAATGTGGGGATGAGTGCCATGGTAATGGGTAAATGACCGCCAACTATTGGTCCATTGTTAAGCCACTGATTCAATAGGTCATCTTCAGTGAAATTTGGTATTTGCAATACTTAAATTCTTTGGGGTTCTGGACTCCCAGAGTCCTAAAAACTTAGATCCCTCAGAACATAACCCAGGGTTCCTAGGACTTGGTTATATGGAGATTTTTCTAGCCCCAAAGGCTACAGTCACACCTCTTGGCCAAGATTTTGTTACAGACGCAACACCCCAGAGCTCTGAACTCATGAATTTTTGAAGCCTTAAAGTCTTAGCTCCTTTCGACTAGCACAAGGTTCCCAGACCTTGGTCATATGGACCCTCTAATGAGTCTTGGGATGTAAGCGCGACTCTTAGCCGAGATTTGGTTAAGTCCTTGGGAATGAGCCTGTGGTATCTTAGGATACTAGTTTGAAGCAAGCGCCCTCCACTCATAGAACTTAGGTTATAACACAGGGAAAGGCACCTTTGAAGGATCAACAGGACTATATCATCCTTGTGGGGTGTTCCTTGACTCTAGTACCATGAAGTTGATCCCTGGGAAGAATACCTTGAGGATTTCCCAACCAGTCGAGAGGTCACACTGGTCATATTATAACAATTTGAAGGAAATAGTTTACAAAAGAACATTAAACATTTTCAATATGAATCAAACACTACAAATATTAGTCACGAACACATACATTCAATCATGCATTTCAATTCAAGTGAACAGGGTAGATGAAGTACTTATCTATTACAAGTTGCAACCAACCAATTAATTGTGGGTGTTTTCCTTTACACCCAACCATAGGATCAGAACAATTCATTCTTAGCACTCTCGCCACCCCCATGCCAAGCCATGATATCACTAGGGATCTATTCTTTCTCTCTATCATAGTATCCCTGGGCATTTTATCAGATGCTTCCCCAACATCAAGCTCACAACCTTCCTCTTTTTTTCTGCATATCTAGGTTGTGCGTTCCCCTCTATGCATGCATTCTTATATGGTGTGTCTCCTGCTCTTTATAGAGCCTCACACAGTTCTCTCTCACTCTCTCTGAACTTCCTACTCATGTGTTCCCCCCTTTCCACCTTTCCTTGGATAGTTCTTGACCTATCATGTTCCTTTTGTCAGAAGGAAACTCTGATTAGATTAGGTCTGCAAGACTCTGTGGTACTTCGGGATGACAACCTCCTGTCTCCTTAGCCAGAAAATGATTCCATTCATGGAGTTGGTTGATTATTCAACCACCATTGCTTCCTTCATTAATTGATTCCTCTCCTTGGGATCCGGAGGGGGATTTATCATTCCCAACAAGGGGAAATTTGGGGTCATTTGACATAATGAATCCTCTCTTATATTTTTCCCATTCTTTCCTCTAGTGATATCATGGCTAGTACTTCAAGGCTTCACCCCCACAGTCATTGGAAATGTAAAAAATAATACATTTACATTGTTCACACGCCTTTGCATGGTAATCATACTTAACAATTAATTATAAGCTGCGGGAAACATGGGTGTTACAATCCCCTCCCCCTTAAAAGGAATACCGTCCTTGGTGTTATTTCTCAGTAACACTTGTCATGCCTTTGTTATTCAGCTACTTCAGAAGTCTTGGCCCTATTTCTTGGTCGGGTCCTTTTCAGACTCTTGGACTTTGTCACCTATCTTCAATAATCTTGGACAATAAGCATATTAATCATAGCTTTCACGCGTAAACATTTTTTTATCTCCCAATAAAAATATATTTTTATTCTTGTCTTAGGTGATTTTTATAGTTTTAATAACATGAGTCAATAAATAAAGTATGCCCTTCATGAGTCTAGTCAACAATGTGAGGCATGTCACATAAGGTAAAAAATGACTAAGTGGTTTTCATGGTCATTGTCGTAGGTCATTATGGGTCAAAATATAAGTCATGTATCTCCTATTGATGAGTCATGGGTCATATAAGTCAGTTTTTGTCTTTCTTAAAGCCATCATATGTCTCTCAAATCGTGATTTGACCTTTATATATCATTCCCCTTCATGATTATGATTGTGTAGTGCATTTTTGTACTTTTTTACTAGAGGCGCTACCAAATCAACCTATGTTTTCAGCGCAAAGCATCATTTCAGTGTATGGCATGCTACAAACTCGGAGGGAAAAGGCATTGTTTTGAAATTTGAATTTTGCATGAGGAAAGATATTAAAAGGAGGTGTGCCCAAGTTATTTTGACCATCATCAAAGCGTTGACGGTATCTTCCAAAATTACAGCTCACCATCAAAGAGTTTCAAGGTTTGCATACATTCAATAAGCTCTTCTTCATTGGGATATTTTTCTCACCATTCTTGTGCAGAAACAATTGAAGCAGGTTCTCATTTCTCTCATGGCACCAAGGAAGGACTGGGAGCTAGAGAGGGAACTAGAGATGATTGGGATCAATTGTTCAAGGAGGAAGACAGACAGCTTAAAGAGGTCCAGGAAAAGAATCAGAGGTTACATCAAGAAAATATCACACTTGGCAGATAAATGTGAATCCAAATAAATGAACTTGCAGAGGAATGTAATCAGTTGAATAAGAACATCATAAGAAATAGGGTTCATAGGAAGCAATTGGCAAATATATAAAAACAAAACCTCAGTCTAAGAGCAAAGAATAGGAAGCTAACAAAGAACTTATACTTGGATAAAAATATGCTTAGTAAGAAGAATTTGGCTATATTATTGAAGGAGATTACTTCTTCTAGTTCTCCCAAGATTGATGATTAATTCAACATGTTTTAATATTTTGTGTGACTGATGATAAATGATGAAGCCATTTTTTGATGCTATCTTAAGGGGGATATGTATGGTATAGATATTGAGATGAAGCCTGAGTAGTATCAATAGGATTAGTGATCGACAGTAGTAGGATCTAGTTGGAAGGTAGAAGTTCCAACCCCTTTCACATTGTATCTAGCATCATCTCCAAGGACAACATGTATATGTGTCTCTTTCTCAACAAAATTTGTTAGGTGATCTCTAAAACCGATCATGTGCCTGGAGGAACCACTGTCAATTAACCAAGTATTATCATTGGTAGGGACCATACCTAAGAGTGCTGAAATTTTGATGTCTTCATATCCTTAAAGTCTTGGCTTCTAGGAACTCAGTTTGCTTGACCCACCAAGCTTGTCTTCCATCATGATTATGTTCGTCATAATTTTAGATTCTTCACAAACCCTTGTCAGCTAGGCTAGAAAACCTAACATCTAGGCTAGGATAGAATTTTTAGGTTTTGTTTGACTTATGACTGCAAAAAATAATCCTTTGAAATATAGGAGAACATTGGTGAGCTGAATATCTCCTTCAATGAATTGCAGAAACCCTAATTCTGAAATTTCTGCAGAAATTAGCAAAACCCTAGAAACCCTAGGGCCAAAAAGTAAAAATGCTAGGAAATGCAATTTGAAATTTGTTGGAGGCGCGATGAAGTAGGTCATACACTCCTATGCACTTTTTACCCCCAACTTCCAAGTGGAAAGTGTTGAAACTCCTAGAAAGGTAGGTCGTATAGAATTTCTGGAAACCCTAGGAGGGTTGTACAGTTTTGCAGAAAGAGAGAGGATGACTGAAATTTTATTGTGAAATGGGTTCTTCGAGACCTATAATATGATACCATGTTGAGTTTTCAATAATATAGGATCAAGCATGAATTTTATTCCATTTTTATCACTTTACTTGAACCATAAACAATTTATTGCAGCGACCAAGATCACAAGAAGAAATACCATGCACAAGTAAAGTATATTGAAAAACCCTTCTCAACAAGGGAAGAAAACCCAACCAATCCTTTGCTATATGATTCAATATAAATACCTCCACCACCATAAAAAACTATCATACAAAAGGGTTCTCACAAACCCTATAATACTAGTGCTCAAGAGAGGTGTGCACTTTTCCCAAGACCAAGTACTTGCTGAAATTTCCAAACTTTCACTTGTGATATGATTCTTGAATGGGGAATTTACCTTTATTTGTATTAGATTGAGCCTATAAAAAGTAATGTATATTCGCATAATAGGGACGACCTCAATAACTCATAATATAATTATCAATTACCATATTAATTATCTTTCACTTTATGGTGGGGTCGACCTGTACCCTTTACATCACAAATAGGGTTATAGGTAAGTCTGACTCTTGTACAATATAGAAAGGGATCTCATACACCAACTAGTGCTCAGCCAGTAGGGGCACATCCATCTATCCACAACCACATCAATTTCCAAATCTTTATCTCACTGCGTCTCATAGGAGAACCACACTCACTAGTGCTCAACCACTAGGATCATGTTCACCTGTGCTCAACCATAGGCACGCCCAACTCAACAGATCTCTTTCTCACATCATCTCACAAGAGAATCATCTAGATTATATCATCATCTCAACTCTCTGTAAAGAGGAGGCTAATAAATCGTTTCATCTCAGAGAGAATGATACACCCAAGTCATGGGCTTCCCCACACAATGGCACAAAACATTCCATCTTTGTCTCAAAGAGGAACCACACACCTAGATCATGTGCATCTCTACACAGGGGCACACAACAATCCATATCTGTCTCATAGAGGAACCAAACACCCAAATCATGGGCTTCACCACCTCACATAGGAGCACAATGTTCCATCTCTATCAGAGAGAGGAACCCCACACCCATCTCATTGGCACACCCAACTCATGGGCTCTCTCTCAGGTTGAATCACTCAGTATGCATGTTGGAGGATGTCTCATGCAGCTGTAATCATCAACACTCCCTCAAATATGGGGAGGCATTATCCACCAGGTCAAGTCTCTCACGAAAGTACTCGAAATTCATATTGGCAAACGGTTTGGTGAAGATGTCTGCAATCTGCTCATGGGTAGGAAGGTACTGCATGTGTATTATTTTCCTATGCACCATGTCTCTAAAATAGTGATATTTTATTTCAATGTGTTTTGATCTATCATGAAACACAAGGTGCTCAGAGAGCTTCACACAGCTCTGGTTATCACAATGGATACTAGTAGGATCCATCTCATGATTGAATAAATCAATCAAAAGTTTTCGAAGCCACACTGCTTCACAGACTACCACACTCAATGTAATGTACTCTACCTATGCAATACTCAATGCCACATAGCTCTGTTAGTTGTTGCACCAGGAAACCATGACAGGCCCTAGAGTAAAGCAACAATCAAAGGTGTTCTTCCAATCCAGTGTTCTCCCTTCCCAATATGCATTGACATATCCCTATAGGATCAATTCTACACTGGAGGCATATCTTAGTCCATATCCAGCTGTGCCTCATAGGTATCTCAATACATTTTTTGTTGATATATCGGTTGACTCATGAACTGGCTAAGCACATTCACTGCATAGCATATATCAAGTATGGTGTTAACCAATTGCATCAGTGATCCAATTAACTATCTGTACAAGTGTGGATCAATCTCTCCTGAATCTGAATATAAATCACTCATCTTCTTCAAATCCATCAACATTGGTGTAGGCATGGATTTGCATTATGTCATATCGAACTTTTTCAATATCTCCATAGTATATTTTCCTTGTCTCAAGAAACTTTTGTTTGTCCTCTGCCATACTTCTAGTCCCAAGAAGTAATGCATCAATCCTAAATCATTCATCTCAAATTTAGTTGTTAAGTCTTTCTTTCATTCAACAATGAGTTTCTCTGAACTGGTGAGGAAAAGGTCATCCACATATATGACCAATATTAAGCACCCATTTCCATCAATGTGATAATATAGGTTTGGATCAACAACACTCTTGTTGAAGCCCAAACTCATCAGGAATCCATCCATTTTCTCGTACCAAGCACGAGGTGCTTTCTTTAGTCCATACAGGGATTTCTTCAACCTGCACACACAAGATTTTCCGTTGTGTATAATGAATCCTTCTGGTTTCTCGATATAAACTTCTTCCTCAATTTCACCATTGAGAAAGGTTGTCTTTACATCCATCTGATGTAGCTTCCAACCCATGGAAGAAGCTAGTGAAATGATGGAATAGATGGAAGCTTATCGGGCTACTATAGAAAAAGTATCATCATAGTCAACTCCATCTACTTGCGAGAACCCTCTAGATAAAATCTCTCCTTGTATTTCTTGATGCTTCCATCAGTTGCATGCTTGATTTTATAAATTCATTTGGAATTCACTACATGATTTCCCTCTGGTATCGGAATAATATCCCATACATCATTTTTCAATATAGAATGATATTCTTCTATAATGGCATCTTTCCATACCTGTTCACCTGAATCCTCTCCATGAAAAGAAGGCTCGAAGTCAATGACGTGGCTCATGCCTGACAAGTAGCTTGAGAATTTGTTTGGTCTCTTGATCTCTCTGGTTGTCCCTTGAGGGGTTGTGTGTCCCTCTGCTTCCTGTAGATTTTGTCTGGCCCAAGTAGGCCTTTTATGTCCTATTGTAATATATTTGGGCATGTCAATTGGAGCAACTGGATCAGCTGGAACAACTGGATCAACTAGGACATCTAGATCAACTGGAATAATGTTTATCTCTCTCTAAACTACTGAAGGGGGAGAAGGAATTATCTCACTATAAATTTCCTTCTGAGATTCTTTGGTTCTTTGGAAGGGTATCTCTTCTTCAAAAGTAACATCTCTGCTTATTTCAATCTATCTTTGACCAGGAATGTAGATTTGATATTCCTTTGAGGATTCATTGTATCCTACAAATGTGCCCTTTCTCCCTGAAGGGTCTAGCTTGGATCTCTTCTCTTTGGGTACATGAAAATATACTGGGCACCCAAATATCCTAAAGTTTCCTATCTTAGGATTTACTCTGGTGAAGGCTTCTTCTGGGGTAATGTTCTTCAAGATCTGATGAGGGATTATGTTCTGAACATACACTGTTGTCATGCATGCTTCTACCCATAGAGTCATAGGTAGTCTATGATCATGTATCACTTCTTTGGTTTCCTCGATGATAGTTCTCTTTTCCTCTCTGCAACCCCATTTTTCTGAGGGTTGTAAGGAACTGTGAACTCCCTCTTGATCCTTGCTTCAATACAGAAATTGTTGAAATATTTGGAGGTGTATTCTCCTCCATTATCTAATCTTAGTACTTTGATCTTTCTTTCGGTTAGGTTCTCAACTTGAGCTTTGAATTCTTGAAATTTTGCAAGGACTCCATCCTTGTTCTCTAGGAAGAAAATCCAAGTTTTCCAAGAGTGATCATATATGAAGAGTACATAGTACAAGTACCCATTCATAGATGCAATAGTCATTGTCCCACACACATATGAATGTATCAAGTCCAAGTTTTCCTTGGATCTATTGTCACTTCTCAAGAAGGATTCTTTAACATTCTTTCCAATAGAAAAACCTTTGCAAACACCTTTATGCTAAATCTATATCTCTGGAAGACTTGTTACCATCTTTCCTAGAGTTGGGAGAGCTCTATAATAAATGTGAGCAATTATTTTATTCCATAGCTCACTCAAGATGATAGTGTTATGTAGCAGGGGCTAGACTCGTCTGATGGTTAATCTGTAAAAGTTGTTTTCTCGAACACCAATTACCTTGGCATAATTTGAATGTGATTCTTTGTGGCATGCAATAACTCTTCCTTATGAAAAGGTAACTTTGCAGCCTTTGTCTTCCAAGGTAGAAATGGAGACAAGGTTCCTCTTTATTCTAGGTACATATAGTACTTATCTTATTTGAAGCTGCATATCTGAATCTAGATGGAAAGTAGAAGTTCCAACCCCTTTCGCATTATATCTGGCATCATCTCCAAGGACAACATGTATATGTGTCTCTTTCTCAACAAAATTTGTTAGGTGATCTCTAAAACCGGTCATGCACCTTGAGGCACCAATGTCAATTATCCAAGTATTATCATTGGTAGGGACCATACCTGAAAGTGTTGAAATGTTGATGTCTTCATCTCCTTGAAGTCTTGTCTTCTAGGAACTGATTTTTCTTGATCCACCAAGCTTGTCTTCCATCATGATTATGTTCATCATAATTTTAGATTCTTCAGAAACCCTTGTCAACTAGGCTAGAAAACCTAACGGCTAGGATAGGATAGCACTTTTAGGTTTTTTTGGACTTATGAATTCCAAAAATAAGCCTCTGAAAGATAGGAGAACACTGGTGAGATGAATATCTCCTTCAATGAATTGCAGAAACCCTAATTTTGAAATTTATGTAGAAATTAGCGAAACCCTAGAAACCTTAGGGACGAAAAGTCAAAATGCTCGGACATGCAATATGAAGCTTGTTGTAGGTGTGTTGAAAGAATTCATACACTCATATGCACTTTTTTTCCCCAACATCCAAGTGACAAGTAATGAAACTTTTCATAAAGGTAGGTCATACAAAATTTTTGGAAACCCTAGGAGGGTTATATAGTTTTGCAGAAAAAAGAGAGGATGACTGAAATTTTCTTGTGAAATGGGTTCTTCAAGACCTATGCTATGATACTATGTTTATTTTTAAATGATCTAGTCTCAAGCATGGATTTCATTCCATTTTTAGCATTTTAATTTAACCATAAACAATTTGTTGTAGCAACCAAGATCACAAGAAGAAATACCTTGCACAAGTACACAAGAAGTATCCTGAAAAGCCCTTCTCAACAAGGGAAGAAAAACCAACCAATATTTTGTTATATGCCTCAAGATAAATACCTCTACTACAATAAAAACATATCACACAAAAGGGTTCTCACAAACCCTAGAAGACTAGCACCCAAGAGAGGTGCACACTTTTCCCAAGAATAAGTACTTGCTGAAATTTCCAAACTTGCATTTGTGATATGATTACTTAATGGGGAATTTAACTTTATTTATATTAGACTGAGCCTATCAATAGTACTTTATATTGGCACAATAGGGATGAACTCAATAAATAATAATATAATTAATAATTACCATATTAATTATCTTTTACATTAATTATCTTTCACTTTATGGTGGGGCTGACCTATACCCTTTACATCACAAATAGGGTTACAGGTAAGTCTAACCCTTGTACAATATAGAAAGGGATATCATACACCCACTAGTTCTCAGCCACTAGGGGCACATCCATATGTGCTCAACCACAAGGATGTCCACATCTCTATCTCATTGCATCTCATAGGAGAACCACACTCACTAGTGCTCAGCCACTAGGATCACATTCACTTGTGCTCAGCCATAGGCACGTCCAACTCAACAAATTTCTTTCTCACTTTGTCTCACAGGAAAATCATTTGGAGTATCTGATCATCTCAAATCTTTGCACAAAGGAGGCTAATACATCATTTCATCTCAGAGAGAACGATACACCCTACTCATGGGCGTCCCCACACAAGGGAACGAAACATTCCATCTTTGTCTCAGAGAGGAACCGCACACCCAACTCATGGGATTCTCTACAAAGGGGCACACAAAATTCCATCTTCATCTCAGAGAGGAACCACACACCCAGATCATGGGCTTAACCACCTCACACAGGGGCACAACGTTCCATCTCTATCTCAGAGAGGAACCACACACCCTTCTCATGGGCACACCCAAATCATGGGCTCTCTCTCAAGTCGACTCACTAAGTATGTTTCTTGGAGGATGTCTCACGTAGTTGTAATCATCAACATATGCATGGTGTATAGTTGTTAGGGCACGTATATGTGGAAAAATACAATTTTTATCTCTGGGAACTGCAAAAGGGGACTTCAAGTCTGCATAGGGAAATGGAAAAGACCTTCTGAGAAATTTTTCATAGGATGAGGAAAATATTTCTATAACAGATGCCCCCTAATGTGTGAGGTCATAGGATTATCTGTGATGGCCAAAATATATTATAATTCCCAGAAGTGGAGTAATGAAGACCCAACTGGATGAACTAGTTGCTCATAAGAATATTACAATCCATAATGACTTTGCGCACATGGCTGCCAATTTGAATTACACTGTAGATCCATGTGGAAATATACCAAGAAATTGTTCATGGCCATGAATAGGAAATACAAAACTAGATACATGCCTTAGGCTATCATAGTCACAAATAAGGCCCAGTGAAAACCACTCTCAAAATAAATCTGAAGATGTATGTATACAATGGAGTACAATCTGATCTCCCATTATCATTGAAGTCATATAGGTATTGATCCAATGAATGATAGCAACAACTCAGGAAAGTTGAAACTATGAACTAATGTCTTCAAGTCTTCTACATGATCCACCAAAGGTGCAAGTATACATCATGTGAATAAAGGAGTTGATGTCAAACACAATGAGACTTCATTTGATTATCGATCATTAAGGTATACCATTAACAAATGTGAGATGCCCTACCGATAATGAAATTAGGTATCAAGTCACAGAGAAATTTTTTACAAGTGTGAATAAAGGTTTTGAGGTCGAACACTTGAATAATTCATCGATCATGAGACATTGATGTATTCCCAACTGTCGATGGCAAGAGAACCTACCATCAATGATTGTAAGAATGTAGGTACTCATAAGACTCTAGGTCTCATTTCTAGAATAGATGTGTTGAAGTTGATGGAAGGAGACCCGCTGAAAGAAGAGCATTAAGGAATCTCTCATCCTTCATCATGAGTTACAAAGCAGGAGCTTTATGATTTGGAGGAACTCGGACCAAGAACATGTTCACGAACCAATCACCCTGTGCATCTTCCACATGCAGCAGATGCAGGCAGTGCATGGAAAAGACCCGTTGAATAGCATCCAATAAGGAAAACTACCGAAAAGGGTGAGGAAACCACCAATAAGTCTAATGGAATCCAATACAATGCACGAATCTCAATGTGATAATATATTTCTTATTGTCTAACACAAGGGAGACACCCAAGTCAACGACCAATGAGGAGATGTTGATTGTTGGGTTCAAGGCTACCTATCCATAAGGAAAGTAGGACCAGGGTGCATGGTAGGACTACATCTTCATGTAACTCTAAGACACACTAACAGTATGGTCGACATGAAAAGTCAAGAGTTCTGAGAAATGGACGACACAAGATGATAGACATCCTTTGAACAAGAGCATGAGACATATGGATGACTCTGGAAGCATAGACTCAATGATGAAACTTTGTGATGCAGGAGGCACCAATCAAACACTCCATAGAGACTGGAAGAGTAACTAGTCAGGGGAGTAAAATATTAGTAACAAGATCAACTTCCTAAGTTCATGGTAAACCCAAAACATTTATGACAAGTGGATTCAAAAGTTTGTTCTCGGTTAAAAGGCGACACGACTACTTCCAACATAAGATAATAATATTTTCCCGCCCTTATTGTTTTTGTTTTATCATAGTCAAATTAATGTTATGATACAAAGGAGGAAACAAGTGTCACGAGTAAGAAACTAGTTCCAATGGTGGAACATACATATGCTCAATGCAAGGAGGTGCATGCAGGACATTGACACTCGATGGAATGTTTCCTCTTGGGGTATAGGGTGTCAAGCTACAAAGGATATAAACAAGGCTCTGCTTGGCTGATCATGCAAATTGTTGAGGTGATAGGCTTATAATGCGAAAGAGAGAACCAACAATAGGCTCAATACTGCAAGAAAGAGAATGAGATGCAATTATAACTTAACTCCAAAGAATGTCCCTTTTCATAAATTTAGTCCCTTAGGCCCGAAAAAGTATAAAATAATACCCAGGATAAATCTTCTAGCCACTAGTGACTAGAGTATTCCTTTTTCGAAATTAGTCTACCTGGTCCGAAAAAGTATTAAACTTACACCAAATAGACGTCCTTTCAGATCCAATTAATGAGTGCGAAAGAGACAAGTTCACTCGACAATCTTTTCTCTTTTTGAGAGAGCCAGAAAATATCTTAAACAAGACTTGGGAATGTTGTTCTAAGCAACATATGATGGGGGAGGCTAGGGCTCCCATGTAGGACTTCTATCGAAATTCAACAACTCACAAATAGTTGGCACAAGCTTGGGAAAATCCAAATCTTTCCAAGTTAAGGAGGATAAAATACTTGCAGAGGTTACCTTATCTACATTATATTAAATAATTCCCCTTATATGGAAGGGTGTAGAATAAGGAAGTCGAGGCTCTGCAAGATCACTCCAATCAAAGGAAACCACCCTAGGAATTGGAGGGAGTGTACTACTCGAAGAGAGTGGAAATCTATCTTGGAGCATACTACTCGAAGAGAGTGGAAATCTATCTTGTTCATAAGGTATGGAATCATAAATGTTGAGGATATAGTTGAAAGATTCATCACCCCCACAAAGAAGGGTGGGATTGATCGAAGATTGCATCGGCAATGTCATTTCCTTAGACTTGTCACTCTCCAAGAGAAGATTGGGATCGACCGAAGATTTCATCAAAACAAGCACTTATTCAAACGTTGTTTGAATAGGATGCGAGACAACAAGGTTAAGAGACGCATCACCCATAAAAATAGGAGTGGTGTCGATTGAATATTGCATTGACACGATAACTAGTGAAATAGGATGCGAGACAACAAGGTCAAGAGACGCATCATCACCTAAACGAAGAGGGGTGTCAGGTGAAGATTGCATCGGTGTGACCATTATATCAACCAAAGAAGGAATAGAATGTTTGGAAACCAAACAAAACTAAAACCCCGAAGGTCCCCCAGGAAAGGACCATGGTTCTTGTACCACAACAGTAGTAGGGCACAAATGAGTAAGGTGATCTCCTTTGCAAATCCTACAAAGGAACTTGGGATTAAATATTATATTTCTAGGCTTATCAATCATATGAATTCTCCCATTATGACTTGTATTGACTGGTGACATGCTCCCAACATGACTTGTCGAGGCTAGTAGCTGATATTCAACATGACTTGTAGAGGTTGTTGACGAATCCCCAACATGACTAGTAGAGGTTGGTGATGAATCCCCAACATGACTAGCAGATGTTGGTGATGTATGTACAATGTGACTAGCAGTGACTAGATTTGTGCCCCCAGCATGACTTGAAGTTGTTGGTTATTGGTCTTTAACATGACTTGCAGAGGTTGTCGACCAATCTCAAAGATGACTAGCATAGGTTGGTGATATAATGCCAGTATGACTTGCAGTGGCTAGATTGGTGGAGGTTGGTTGCGGCATTTGAGACCAAGGTTCTGGGAAAGACTGGTTTTGAGAAATTGTAGGCTAGGAAGGATTGTGGTACACACCATGGCCCTTTTCAGCAAGAAAGTACCCTCCTCCAAACTAATTCATAAAGAGTTGTAAGGGCATCGTCATCGAGGAAGCCGCTTGCAAAGAGAAAGCGGCATGACAAAGGTTACCCAGGTAAGGATATATTTTTTTCCTAGATGAAGGAACTTCATGAAGGGGGTTGCCCATACCATAAAAATGAATCCCCCTGGATGAAACACTAGAGGACAAATGGAGGTCCTCCATGGGAAAATCGTTCGTAGGAACCAACATATCAGAAGAAGGATAGATGGAAGGGATGTAATAAGTAGAATGAACAGCCATTTGAGCACTTGCACCTGGAAAAGTGAAGCTAATATTGGATCTGTAGGAAGGAATATTCCAACCTCCTACCATAAGACTTGGTTGAGGTATATGACTCCCATCAAATGAAAAGGGAGAATAGAGAGGCATCATGCCCCCAGACCCAAAACTAGGATTCACATAAGAAGAAGAGACAAAGGATGGCAAGTGCGAATACATGCCTGGCATACCATGTGAAAAAATATTAGAGGCCCAAGGTATTGGTTGAGTATCATGATTTGGCCTACTATTCATAAATACAAAAGGGTTCGTCCCCTTGGAATGAGAAAATACCATGGGCTGGATAATGCTAACTGAGGGAGTCATGTGGGATCCACTAACCGTAGCAATGAAAACTCACGAAGAAATACAAAATCTTAAGGCCAACTAACAATCAAAGAGAACATCAAAATAAACAAAAGGCCAATATGCACACAAACAAGATAAAGTGGCTAAATTAGGTACTCCTCGCCCAAGAGGGGCCTGCTACTCCCTTCAAAAGATCGGAGGTATCAGAATCAGTTATAAGGGCCCTCGTGGGATTAACAACCAGTCGGTCAGATCCTCCTAGAGAGGTAATCCTCAATAAAGGTTGTGTGTTTTCCGACCCTTATCTAACCCAGGGTACCTTCATAATAACCCCTGCAAGTAACCTATGTGGCTACCTATGTCAAGCAACTAAGCCACCACAATATAACCAATGAATAGATGAACATTTATAAATTAGGTCCACCATATGGGCAAGGTAACAAAGCCCAAAATCTAGAAAGCACCACCTCTCACAGAGGTAAAGGTACTAGCAAGACCCCCATATATGAATAGATCCCCAGAAATATCTCAGAAACTAAGAAGGTATTGGGGGGATATCCCCTCAACCAAATTCAGATGACCTCGTGCTTAACTCCAGTGTGAGAGGAGCCTCATGACGTCATCAATTATACAATAGATTTCACCACTCCCTTAGTCAGACACATATGTTGAGTTTAATATCCTTGGAGAATTTTACTCACAAAATCCCATTCCAAGGCTCTAAATATTAAGCTAATGTGTGCACCCTGAAAAATAAAATCATTTCTAATCAATTTTAAATTTATCAACATTGTGTTTAGTGGCTTTGTTTACTCAAAAGGTGTGGTTGTGAAACTGATGATGTTATGACTCAACAAGTAAAACAAATGAATATGAATATAATGCAAAATCCTAACTTCAATTCCCAATAAATGATAAGCTTTTCAAAATGCAACTTTCAAATCAATTATGTAATTTCAAATAAGATCCAATATTTCCATACATGTACTAATATCAATGATAAGAACCCAAAATATCAAATGCAAACAATGAAAAATGTATATTTTTTGTATTTTCAATATAAAATAATGAAAATGCAAGGACTAAACATCATCTCGATATAAAGACCCTACTGTATGTAAACAAAGATAAACCAAGTATAATATCAAGAAGCAAACACACAGCCTAGGATGCAAGGACAACCAATGAAAAGGATGATGAGAAAGAAAAACCTGCCCGAAAATTCAATCAAAGAAAGATTTCATATCATTTTGCAGGAACTTAACAGTCATGATAGAGACCTAAGAACACTCAACAACCATCAAAACTTACCCAACAAAAATCAAACTCAACAATCAAGAAAACAACGATGATGTACATGATTGTTTAGGAGAAAACCGCATATATATGCTTCCTACAGAACGACAACTCATGTATGTACACGACTGTTAGGGAAAAAAACTGTGTATATGTATTGAAACACTGCCAAGTTAAGAATAAGGCCAAGAAACTTAGACTCAAAATGAAAATAGGCCGTCAAGAAATCAGTTGACAAGAAACTCAAGATAAACGAGAGAAATCAAAGGATAAAAACACTCCAAACCTCGAAAAGAAGATTCAATCCCCAATATGGTTGCCAATTTTGTTACGAGGAAAATCACTCTAAGGCATGGGGTAAACCACAACAAACGGAAATGACTGCAGAAATCAACTCTAATCTCAAGTATGTTATATAAAACAATATGCTAACAAGACAAGATAAAGAGCCTACCTCATCCAGACATTCGATGAATTCAATCGTTGAGCACTTGACTCAAAGAAATACACTTGCAACTTGTCCTCAACAACCAATATACACAAGCATATGGTGATAATATTAAAAGTTAGCACATACAATAACATAATCCATCAATATTCATAACAAATACGCCCATGGAATAACAATTCAAATATTTTCAAGACATTAATTGGATGAGAAAATAGTATTTCTATTAAAATGTAATCAATAGAAGTGTATGAATGACAAACTTCCATGTCGTCATGTTCAGAACTGAGAAACTAAGTCCCTTCTAGTGGGGCCTCCACCACTTAAATCCTCCACCAAAGGCAAGCTCATATAAGAGAGACAATGAGGTTCTACATCAAATAGGGAAGATCTAGGGGGCTGACTAAAGTTTTCAGACTTAAAAGGACAAAGGGATGCAAACTCAATATGAAGTGAATAATTTCTCCAGAGTAACTTTTCTCTAAAATTTGAATTCTTCTTCTCTTCTCCACAGCTTGGATATGGCCCATTTATAGCCTTCAAATGGAACTGAAGGGTCGATTCGGAACATTTCCAGTATATGGAAGGTCAAGGATCATGAATCTCATGACGTGACATGGAAACCCGACACTTTTTTTTAATTTTGGGCACAAAACCTGATGTACGCGGGCTGTAATGGTGCAACCTCTGTATACGCATGTTGTATAGTTTTTAGGGTGCATATATTTGGGACAACAAAATTTTCTTCTCTGGGAACTGCAAAAGGGGACATCAAGTTATCATAGGGATATGGAAAAGGCCTTATGAGCAAGTTTGCATAGGGTGAGGCAAATCTTTCTATAACAGGTCTTTCATATCAAACTCTATAGCGAGCTTCTTCTTGCAATCTGGGATGATATTGTCTTCTCCTGTTAAGAATAAATCATCCACATATAGTAGAAATATAACTAGCTCATCATTCATAACCTCAAAGTAAAGGTTAGGATCAACTTTACTCTTGGTAAAGCCCAATCTCATTAGGAAACTATCAATTCCGTCGTACCAAGATCTAGGAGCTTGCTTCAACCCATACAAATCTTTCTTCAACCTGTAGACATGAGTCTTTATATATTCAACTTGAAACCCTTTTGGTTGTTTTATATACACTTCTTCTTCAATAACACCATTTAAGAAAGTTGTTTTCACATCCATCTGGTGTAACTTCCACTTCATTTTGGCTGCAAGAGCTATGATGGTTTTGATAGAAGTGTATCTGGCTACATGAGAAAATGTCTCTTCATCATCAATACCTTCCTTATGATAAAATACACAAGCCACAAATATTGCCTTATGTTTTTCAATACTTTCGTCTGGTGCATGTTTTATTTTGTATATCCACTTGGAAAATACCGCGTCTTTGTTCTTTGTTCTAGGAAATATTTCCCATACATCATTATTTATAATTGACTTGTATTCTTCTATCATGGCATCCATCCATTCTTTATTTTGAACAACTTATTCAAACCAAGTAGGTTCATTTTCTACAAGATCACACATCAAGGACATATAGTTGGAGAATGGATTAGGTTTCTTTCTTTGTCTCATGGCTCCTTCTAGGGCACCATACTTATCTTCATATTGAATAAGTTATTTTTTCCCAAGATAGATTTCTCTTGTGAGAGATCGTCATATGGGGAGGTTCTTGAGATTTTATCATATCATGAACTTATAGAATCTCATCATCAGGGGTAACTGTAACTTCCTTCATGGGTTCTGAAAATCTGGGAGTTACAGGTTCCTCTTCATATACTTCTTCAAGATGGCATTTCCTTGATATTTTTAGTGTTGCATATTCATCAAAGGTTACATCTTTGTTGATGTCAATATGATGGTAACATGGTATGTAGATTCTAAAGGCCTTAGAGGCCTCACAGTATCCAAAAAATATTCCCTTCTTTCCTGAAGGATCCAGCTTAGTTCTATTTTCTTTTGGAATGTGTACAAATACTCGACAACCAAATAATTTGAGATGGATTACTTATGGCTTCTTTCTAGTGAAAATTTCTTTCAGATTTTTGAATCCAAGTGCACTATGGGATAATTTGTTTTGGACATATACTATTGTTCTTTCTACTTCAACCCATAAGTGCATTGGAAGATCTTGATCGTGAATCATAATATTTATTACTTCCATAATCATTCCATTCTTTCTTTATGCTACACCATTTTTTTGAGGATTATAGGGATTGGTGATCTCCCTCTTAATCCTGGCATCTTTTCAAAACCTTCCAAATTCATTTGAAGTGTACTCTCCTCCATTTTCTGACCTAAGTATCTTGATTTTCCTTTCGAAGAGGTTTTCTACCAAGGCTTTGAATTCCTTGAATTTTCCAAGTACTTCATCTTTTGACTTCAAGAAATAAACCTGAGTATTACGAAATTAATCATCAATAAAGGATACATATTATAGATACCCTCTTATAGAGGTTGATGGCATTGGACCACATACATCTGATTGGATAAGATCCAAGATCCCTTCCGCTTTACTGTCTCTCTTTGGAAAAAGGATTATTTATGTTCTTTCCTTCTGCACATCCCTTACATACACCTTCATGATCAACCTTTAATTATGGTAAACATGTAACTACCTTGCTTACATATGGTACATATTTGTATTTGATGTGAGCTAGTCTTCTATGCCAAAGTTCACAAGGACTTTTAGTAGAGTGATTCAAGGCTACATTTGAGTGACCTTTTAAATTGTACAAACCACCTTCTTCTGTTCCAATAACAATTGCATATTCTATAGTTTTTCCTCTAGTCCACACAAGAACTTCACCATCTATGAATGCAACCTCGAAACCTTTCTTATCTAGGGATGATATAGAAAGTAAGTTCTTTGTCAAACTTGATACATAGAATACATCCTTCATTCTCATTGGAGTTCCTGAATCAAGTTTGTAGGTGGATTCTCCCATTCCTTTGATAGGGTACCGATAATCATCTCCAAGTGAAACTTTCTGGGGGGAATACTTTTCTATAAGGATAAGAGAGAATGTCTTTATAACCTGTCATGTGCTTAGAGGCACCTCTATCTATGAGCAAGTATATTGTCTAGGTGTCATAGATCCTGAGAGGGTGAAAAAAAAAACATAATCTTCAATCTCTTATTTAGTTTACTTCTTCGGTGGTTCATCATCTTCAACTGCATGGGCATGATATCTTTTGTTATTTCTCCTCTTGTATTCTTCCCTTCTGGCAGGACAGTTCTTAGCAACGTGTCCCATCCTATCACAATGATAACATTGATAAGAGGATAAACCTTTTCTATTTCTTTGATCCTTATGATATTTATGGAATCTATTTGGAGAATTAGATTGGTTATGAAAGTGGGTCTTTTTTTTAAAATGAGAATTTTTATTTCCACCCTTAGCATGAGCAGATAGAGCTTGATATTCATATCTTAATAGGACAACTTCTCTATTGGACACTCCTTCTTCTTCTTGAACACATTCTTCCAATAAACTGTCAAATTGGAGTTTCTCTTTTCGTGCACAAATAGTTTGGATGAAGACATCCCAAGGTCTTGTGAGACCATTAAAATTTGTCATCACTAGTTCATCTTTATCTAAGTTGTCTCCAATTGCCTCTAATTGTTCCTTGAATTGAGAAACCCTAGAGAAATAGTCTTGAATTGTTTCTCCTTTTTGCATATTTGTATTCTTCCTGTTGATGTTCTTTCCTTCATACATTCTAGTTAGGGAATCAAACATATATTTTGGATTATTTTTAGAAGACACTTGAGGGATCAATTGGTCTTTAATGGAATCTACAATTATTATTTTGGCCTTAATCATATCCTTCTTGTACTTCTCTTTGGTTGCATCTTCTTCGGGTTCCGGTACATTTTCTTTTATGAGTTTTGCAAGGTCATTCTCTTCAAGAATGATTCCAATTATGTACCACCAGGCACATAAATTTCCCACACCTTCTAACTTGTCAAAAAGCTTGGTGCTTGCAGACATCTTGACTTGGAGCTAAGAAAATGACCAGAAAATGAAAATGTTCAAAAAATGAAACCGAGCTTACCGGGAGATGTGCTAGGCCGAGGAGAGTTTGTTGGAGATGATTGTTTCAGAAAATTCTAAGTTTTTCCCCTCGAAACTTAACCTACGAAATTATGGACTAGTACTATTGGTATTAGTTTTGGTTTTCTAGTTTTCTAGTACCAGTCAAAAAAAGGGTTTGACTTTCCAGAGAATATGGCCACTGAAAAATCTCTCTCAAGATGCCAAAATATGCACTAGGGAATGACACACTTTCCAATATAGTTTTTGGTCAAAAATTCATCTTCAGTAGAAAACACTAATTTTCTTGTACATAAATATTGATGTATAGATACCTAGTGAAATATTCTCTATTCATTCAAGCTCTGATACCATGTTAAGTTTTTACTGTTGTTGTTAGGTTATTTCCAAATTACATGAGCATTCAATGCATTTTCAAAACAACATCATAAAGAGGGCCACTGAAAGAAACACAATCACAAGGTACGAAACATTTTATCCTGGGAAACCCTCATGGGGGAGAAAACCCAACAAAAACTTCCTCGGTAATAGATTACCAATACAATGCCAAGACTAAGACCAAAACACCAATAATAAACTAAGACTGAGCATGCGCCTCTCTTCTCCTTCCTCCTGCAACTACAACTTCCTTCAATATATGCGCACTGGATGAGTGAGTGTGTGAGTGTATAAGTGAGGCACCATCCTCACATATAAATACTAGTTAAGGAGGTGCTAGGTCTATGTCTCTTCACTTGGTAGGGTCAACTTCTTCTAGAAGTGGTTAAAGCCACTTTATAAACACTAGAGGATGAATTTACAAATACCACCATAAAAATATGGTTTGACCAATCCAAAAAAGGGGATTTGATATTATACAATACCCGACATGATCAATCCACAAAAGGGGATTTGATATAAAAGATAATAACTCAAATATAATTAGAATATTCTTCGAAGTTACAATATTTCAACATTCTCTATGTATAAACAATTTTATGTAGTCTAATAACAGAAAATGAAAGAATGAATATAACAATAGTTTCATGATAGAATTAACATAAAGTACATACAATAGATAGCATATAAAAACACATAAGAAAATTATTGTTTCTTTAAATCACCAACAATATGCATACCTCAGATGTTCCTCCCATCCATAGACTCTATTGCTCATAGACTCTCAGTAGCAGGTCACCCCCAAGCTAAGGCTAGAAACTTCACCAGGGAAGGCTTACAAATCCAAACTAAGGTCTAACCAGCATGATAAAAATCATTCCAAGGTTCAAAATTCTACAAATAACCTATCACCTCTCATTTCCCAAGGCCTGTCCCACCTGAGGAAGTGTTTTCCTTCTCTCCTCAACAATCCTTCGACTACCCCACTTCCCTTTTAGGGCTTCAGCAACACGCCAGACAAAAAGTCTCAGAGATCTGTAGCTATTTCTTAGTGAACATGGAAAATAATTCCCAACAGTTCTCTCACCCGAAGAAAATGGTCACGGTCCTGAAAAACTACTTCTTCAGAATGCACACAAGCCTGACAACCTACTTATTCAACTCAAATTACCTAGGTTCGCTGGTTACAATCAACTCCCAAATATTTTCAAGTAAAGGTATGGCTAATGGATGGCAGAGTGTACATGAGAGGGATGAGAGTGATGAGTGAATTATTGTAAGAATAATGGGAACTACACTTTTTATTTGCATGTTCCCAACTTGACACTTGTCATATTGGGAACTACCTTGGGCTCCACATATGGTACATTCCCCCATCATAATAACTTAGGATAAGAATGTCATATAATTATACTTTAGGAAATATCAATATAATATACCCTTGGGCCTAAACCCACTCTTCCTATAAATTAATAAAATGAGTATCCCCTCAACCCCCCTCTCTCATGGAATCACAGCCCTATATACTCTTGTCCTTATATGTTTTGTAGCCAATGATGTATTTTATTAATAGATATAAAGTATTACATTTCTAGACACCCATACCTTTCAACAAAGTGGCTCGTTATCCTCAGTCACATTTACATAATACATTCTAGTTCATAGGGATTATAACTGGGGATGTTACATCCCCCTCCCCTTATTTTTGCACTATCCTCAATACTCAACACCATACTGATGTTTTTAATATTACAAAACTAGGACTTTTGAACTTTAATCCGCACAATAATTCTAACCCAATTCTTATATACATAGTCACTCTGGCCTAAAAACAAGCATACATAGGCACTCCATCCATAAACATGCAAAATGGTCTCACAATTTATATTTCTAGTAGCAGTTGGAACCAACAAGCTCTCATTTCCAATCATCCCACACAACACAAGGAAGTGTATCCCCTTCTCTGCTCTACATTCCCTCAGGTTGTACCACTTCTGTAACATACCTCGCTACCAATAAACCCAAGAAAAATTTCTTTGATACCACATTGTAACATACACAACCCCAAGCTAGGCCATGCCACACAAAAATGCTTTCTCTGACAACACAAAGTAATGTTTCATGTTACCAACAAATTTTTAATTTAGTTATGATACCATTTAATACGTAAAATTCCCTGCATATCCTACGAATATTAAGTCCTTCGGCTATCCCACTTCCTTTCTAAGGATTCAACAATAGGCCAGACAAAATGTCTCAAATATTTGTATCTATTTCCTAGCACATATGTAAAAAATTCCCAACAGTTCTCTCATCCAAAGAGAATGCTCACATGCTTGAAAAATTGCTTCTTCCACCCAAACCCCCAAGGAATTACTGGGTATAATCAACTCCAAAAATCTCAAGTACAAGTATGACTATGGATGAAAATAGTTGAGTGAATGATTGGTAAGAATGGCAAGAATGATGGAAATTACACTAAATTCCTACAATATATTTCCATGCACTTAACTTGACACTTTTCATGATGGGAACTACATGGGTTCCACTTGTGGTACGTTCCCCCATCCTAAGAACTTAGGATTAAAATTTCATATAATTAGAATTTAGGAAATATTAATATAATATTCCCTCGGGCTTAATCCTCCTTGGCTTAGCCCCTCTTCCTAGACTCTTAGCCCCCAACTTCCTTTAGTGTGGAGTTCTAGCCTCCCATACTCTTTCCTCTGAATGGGTCTGCAATAGTGATGTTTGTTATTAATATTATTGTGTGTGATTACATTTTACAATGATAGGATCACTAGAATTTTAGCATATAGGCTCTTCTTCCTAATCACATAGGCACTCTGGCCTCAAAACATATATACAAAGGCTCTTTGGCCCAAAATATAAAGAATTTGTAAATTTACAATTAGGGTTCGTCCTAGGGGTATTTCATTCCCCTTCCTCTTATTTATGAATTGTCCTCAATGAATTATATACACATGTACAATTAAAAATATTCAAAAATATGTGGGTACTCTTCCTTCATGGAATCCTCATGCTCCAACATTTCATCTTCAGGACTGTAACATGTCCACTAGCCCTTTACCAGCCCTATTGCTTGATTTTGGAGCAACTTGAATTTATAATCCAATATGCATAGTGGTTGAACTCGGAAGTTTCCTTCTTGATCCACCTGAATCACATTCCAATCAACTACATGATTATCATTGTATGCATACCTTTTTAAAAAAGACACATGGAATACATTATAAATGAACATGGATGAAGGTAGTGCAAGCATGTATGCAATAAGACCAATCCTCTCTAGGATTCCAAAGGGTCCACAATATCTTGCTACAAGATTTGAACAATTTCCCAACTTTAGGTAATTCCTCTTGGTCTTACTTTTAATAACACATGTTCACCCACTCTAAACTCTCTATGGGTTATGCCCCTTATCTGCATAGATTTTCTACATATCTTGTGAATCCTTTAAATCATGATTTATTTTCACCATATTCTCTTCCATTTCCCTGTGAAACTCTATCCCAACCACTCCTATGTCTACTAGGTTGTCCCAACTCACTGGCGTGTTGCACTTTCTACCATATAATGCTTCAAATGGGCTCATATTTAAAGATGCTTGATACCCATTGTTACAAGCAAAATCTACTAAATGTAGATAGTCTTCCCACTTTCATGGTTTATCCATTACATACATCCTCGACATATCTTCAATCACTTGATTGACCCTCTCTATCTTCCCATCTAAATATGGGTGATATGTTGTGATTAAGTTCATATTTTTCCCAAATCCTATAAATAATCCCTTCCAAAAAAATTATGTAAATTTGGTATCTCTCTCAGAAACAATTTCCTTAGGTACACCATGTAGTCTATCAATTTCTCTCATATAAGTGTCTACAATTTTATTTTCCTTATGGGTTAGCTTCACTGGAATAAAATGAGAAATTTTTGTTAGCTTATCCACCACCACCATGATGGAGCTATGATGATTTGTTGTTATGGGCAGCTTGGTGATAAAATCAATTGTCACCACTTCCTATTTCCACTCCAGAATAGGCAATGTCTGTAGAAAACCAACTGGATTCATGTGTTCAGCCTTGAACTTCTGACATTCAATATGTTTGTCTATATAATCAACCACTTCCTTCTTCATACCTGACCAATAATATTGACTCTTGATAGCTGCAATTATTTTTTGGTAGCCCGGGTGCCAGCATAAGGCACATTATACATTTATTTTATCACCATATTTCACATCTCTTGAGAAATAGGAATATAAAATCTTCCCCTATACATGATTATTTCATCCTCTTTCAACTCATAATCCTTGTTTTTTTGCCAAGAATTGCCTTGTTGTAATTTCCCTTTTATTTCCAAATAATGTTGATCTAATTTTGCAGCTTCCAAAATTATGTCTTTTAAATTTGATTTGTACATGCTAATGGTTGTAGAATGCATCTCATGCACCCTCATGTTGATTGCATCACCCACTTTGTTCTCCTTTCCTTTTATATGATTTATATCAAAGTCATACTCACCAAGAAATTCCAACCATCTAATATACCTAGCATTCAAAGTTGGTAATCCAAATGAATAATTTAGACCATTGTGATATGTTCTCAACTCAAATTATTTTCCCATGAGATATCACCTCCACATATTCAAGGCATGTATTATATCTTCCAATTCCAAATCATGAGTGGCATAGTGTCTCTCATGCTCGTTTATTTTCATTGACTCATAGCATATCACATGCCCATTTTGACTATGGAATCCACCATTCCCTTCTTTGAATGCATCAATACATACAATGAAGTCTTAATTTGCATTAGAAATCCTTAGAATTGGTTCACTTTTAAAAAAGTTCTTTAAGTGTTCAAAAATTATTTCATAATCATAGGTCCATTCAAACCTCACACCCTTCTTTTGCAAAGAAGTGATTGGATGTGAAATTCTTGAAAATCCTTCAATAAATCTTCTATAATAACCTACTAGTCCCATGAAGGATCTCACCTCGGAGACATTATTTGGTGTTTTCCATCCTTAAATGGATTTTATCTTCTCATGGTCAACTACAATCCCTTCTTTTGAAATGATATGGCCCAAATAATGTATTTTCCTTCGATAGATTGAGAACTTTCTCAACTTTGCATACAGTTGATGCTCTCTCAAAACGTGTAACACCATCCTCAAGTGCTACTCATTTTCTTCTTCACACTTAGAGTATATATGTATTTCATCCAAGAATATAATGACAAACTTATCCCACTAATTTATGAAAATATCATTCATCAAGCACATGAAGACAACATGTGCATTTGACAACCCAAATGGCACCATTTTAAACTCATAATGGCCATACCTTGTTCTAGATGGTGTCTTTCTAATATCTTCTTCTTTAATTATCACCTGATCATAGACTTACCTAAGGTCAATCTTAGATACTAGTATTGCATCCTTCAGTTGATTGAAAATATCATCTATCTTTGGCAAAGGATACTTTTTCTTGACAATCACCTTGTTCAGTTGCCTAAAATGAATGCATAACCTCGAGGTACCATCCCTCTTCTTAAAAAATAACATTGGGGCACCCCAAGGTGACACACTTGCGTGTATATACCCCTTGTTCAAAATATATTCAAGTTGCATTCGTAAATCCTTCAACTCTGCTATATTCATCCTATAAGGATTCTTGGACACTAGGGCTGCTCTAGGCATCAAGTTCATAGAGAAACCAATATATCTCTTTGGTGGCAACCTCGATATCTCTTTAAATACATCCTCGAATTATTTTAGGATGGCATAGTATTCAATATTTTTCACTTTATCCTTAGGTGTATCTTCCATATGTGCTGCAAATATTTGGCATATTTTCCTGGTTATTTTCTTCATCTACAAGGATGAAACTTCTTTGATTGTTACTACCCTTGGAATACCCTAAATTGTTCTCAAATTCCTTCATCCAAGCAATTAAATGCCTTGTTATAACAGTCTAGGAAAACATGATTCTTTTCCAACCAATCCATACCAATTAGAAAATAATAATACCCCAAAGGTATGATATTCAAATATCTCTCCATGCTCAATCCATTCATGTCCATTGGACATTCCTTAGCCAACTCAATAATTCTTCTTTTATCTCTTGTAGCTAGTTGAACCAACCAAGATTTCTCAATCTTTCTTCTTGGAAAATTAAATATTTCCACCATATTAGGATCTATATAGCTATGAATAGCTCTTGAATCAATCAAAATAGGTATAGTTTGATCATTTATCTTACCTTCCACTTCAATCATGTGGGATTGAAACTCAACTTGATTATTGTTTAGGGTTGCATAGATCATCGACATTCTTCTTCCCATGTCCTCAATTGTATCAGCCTATTGTACATTGTGAATAGTTCTGTATTTTTCACCTCTATGAGGGAAATATCTGTACATGTGATCTCCTTCACAACCTCAAAATTTAATAGGTTGTTTCCTTGTTCTTTTACCAAAATTTTCTATCATTCTGAAACCATTTGGACCTGGTTGTCCTTGAAAATTATTTATGAATAATGGTGGCTTGTTCCCTTTCTTCTTCTACTCCATCTTACC
>ML841136.1:11360-40217 GCA_009831015.1 Picea engelmannii
AATCCAGGTAAAGAACATTGGGAGGCAGTAAAGTGGATTCTCAGGTATTTGAGAGGTACTACTACACATGCATTGTGTTTTGGAGGTTCAGACACTTTTCTACAGGGATATGTTGATTCAGATATGGCAGGTGATAAAGACAGGAGGAGGAGCACCATAGGGTATGTTTTTACTATAGGTGGAACAACAGTAAGTTGTATTTCAAAACTGCAAAAGGTTGTTGCATTTTCAACAATAGAGGCAGAGTATGTTGCTACTACAGAGGCTAGTAAAGAGTTGATTTGGTTACAAAGGTTTATGGAGGAATTGGGAAAGAAGCAGGAGAACAAGAAGTTGTACTGTGACAGTCAGAGTGCTATTCACCTTGCAAAGAACTCAGCCTTTCATTCGAAGACTAAGCATATACAGTTGAGGTACCACTTCATACGATCCACCTTGGAAGATGGACAATTGAAGCTGGAAAAGATACACACTAGCTAGAATCCTACAGACATGTTAACAAAGGGAGTAACCAAGGAGAAACTGAGTTCTTGCTGAGTTTCAGTTGGTCTTCAAGAATGAAGTTGGAGATGAGAAATTTTCCAGGTCCAAGAAGGTTCAGAGTCCAGCATATACAACAACGGTGGAGTTGTTGTGATCAATCTCCAAGTGGGATATTGTTGGTTGTGGAGCCTGATTATCTTCCTGACTCAGAGGTCCTTGCTTTCAGGCGTGTTTATACCCCATGAAGTATTTACACCCCAGAAGTATGTACATTCTTCCACGCGGGGGAGTGCAGAGGGGGGGTACCCCCTCTGCGGGGTCCGGGGGGTCCATCCCCCCGGCTAGGGGGTCTGGGGGCAAGCGAGCCCCGAGCGGGGGTTCAGGGGCAGCGTCCCCCGAAGCAAAAATTGCCTTATAAAAGTATATTGTAATTTCATTGTAAATCTGGACCGTTCATTATAAGGTCGCAAATCTAACGGTAGAGATTATGTTAGGGTTTTTTTCCCTAGAAGGCAACCCTCTTTTATGAGGGAAATGTATTATGGCTATGGATTGATGGTGAATATTGTATTCTGAGAGAGGAGACTGTGAGAGAAAGAAGAGGAAGTTACAGTGGGTTTTGCTGTAGGTTGTATCCCTTCATTTGCTGGATAATAATAAAGGAAGGACCTGGCAATTTCTTTGGTGGACGTAGCCCACACTGGGTGAACCACGTAAATCTGTGTCTCTCTCTTGTATTGTGTGTCTTCTGTGTTTTGTTTCTTCATTTGTTTCATTTTATTGCTCCGCGGTCCTGTTTTTCTAACAATTGGTACATGATTACAGTGGTATATCTCACAGTGATAGTATGACAGTGGTTTCATCATTTCACTTATATTTCTGGGCAGTTGGATGGGGCTAGGATAGGCAGTTGTAGCCACCTTTCGGTTGTAGCTGGAGAACATAGGGGGTTGTAGCCTCCTTCTGGTTGTAGCCATAGAATTTGGGAGTTGGAGCTTCCCTCAAGTTGTAGCCTGAAAATATAGGGGGTCAGAGCCTCCTTCCAGTTGCAGCTAGAGAACAAAAGAAGTTGGTGCTTCCAATGAATGTAATTCTTAAAGACTTATAAGAAAAAACATTATGTGGTTTTCTCCCGCATTGGGTTTCCACATAAAAATATTGGTGTATTGTGTATGTGTATGATTTTTCATTGTTCATGGTTTATTTACTCTGCACTTACTGGATGAATATGCTATATTGATCATAAATATAAATAACACTCGCATACTATGGTTAAAAGGTTTAAAAATCTCTATTACTAATTCACCCACTCTCTAGATAATCCAACAATTAGTATCAGAGCAGGTTCACTTAGAAATCATTTTAACCATTGAAAGGTAGATCATGGAGAGAAACAATATGTATAAAAATAGAATACCATAGTTTGATGGATAGAACTACACATTTTGGAGAATAAGGATGAAAACATATGTACAAGCACATGGATTTGAGGTTTGGAAATCAATTGTAGATGGATATAAAGAACCAATAGTTCCGCCAAGAAATGAGAACAAAAATAAACTCAGTGTAAATAATTCAAAATCCAAAAATGCACCTCTAAATGGTCTTGGTGATTTGGTATATGGAAAAGTTATCCATTGCATCTCCGCAAAGGAGATTTGGGACAAACTTCAGAATGTTTATGAAGGAGATGCAAAACTCAAGACAACAAAGATTCAAACTTACAGAGGTGAATTTGAACAGCTGAAGATGAAGGAATAAGAGAATACTACAGCTTACTTCTCCCGAGTTGATGAAACATTGAATGCAATTAGAGGATTGGGAGAGCAAGTGGATGGATCTATAATTGTTCAAAAGGTACTAAGATCTCTTCCAATGAGATTTGATCCTAAGATCGCATCACTAGAAGAAAGAACATATTTGAATTCTATAAGCATGGATGAACTAAATGGAATTTTCACAGCCTATGAAATGAGAATTGAACAAGAGAATCTAGTTACAAAAGAAGAAACATTCAAAGCATCGAATAATTCAAATAAAAAGGGAAAGAAAAAGGAAAAAGAAGATAGCAACAACAATGACTTCTCAGAAGACGATGAAGAAGTAGAAAACTTCATCAAAAGACTAAAAAAGGGAACCAACGACATATATAAAGGTAAGCTTCGATTGATTTGTTTTAATTGTGATGGTATTGGTCATTTTGATAACAAATGTCCTCATAAGAAAAATAAAATAAATGAGGAAGATGATTCAAATAGAAAACAAATATACAAAGGAAAAAAACCAAAAAGAAAATCTTCAAGAAGAGTTTTGGCACCAAAGAAGATAGTTCCTCATCAGATGAAGATGAAGTTAGTGAAAGTGAGACAGAAAGAGTTCTATTCATGGTAGTACAAGATTCCGATAAAGAAGACACCGAAGAGGAATATGAAGAGGCAAAAATTGACTACAGAGAAGAACTGTTGAGTGCTACAGAAGTTAAAAAAAGAAGAAGAGAAAATAATAAAAGCAAGTCACTACAAGAGGAACTAAAAAGAAAAGAGGAAACACAAAATTCCAACTGTGAAGAACTAGAGAAAATAATCACTAAGTTAAAAATTCAAGCTGAAGAAGACAAAAGAATTGAAGAAGCACTCAAGGAACTGTTAGAAGAAAGAGACAGGATCATTGGAAATTTGGAAGAAGAGATTGTCACATTGAGAAAATATCTTCAAAAGAAAAACATGCAGAACAACTCAAAAGTTTTGAATGATATTATCAATAGTCAAAGGCCAAATCATGACAAGTACGGACTTTGATATAATCAGACAGAAAAGATATCAAGCTCCAAAACAACAGATCAAGAAACATATCCAAGAAGCTATGTAGAGACAATCAGAGGAGATAAGAATGTTTACAAAGAAGATTGCAGGGACACTCCTCCACCCAGAAGATTCATATTTCAGAATCAACGACAGTCGAAAACAAGAAGGCCTCAAGAAGAAGAAGGATTCAAAAGAGTAAATCCTTTTAGAAGATCTTCAACTCCTAGGTATAAAACTATTTTCTTCGGTTTATGTTATTCATGTACCAATTTTGGACATAAATCTATAAATTGCAAAGAAAATATAAGAAAAAGAAACAACTTTGAAAATCATGCACAAAATGGTTATTCAATAAAGCCTAGTGAAACACAGAGAATAAGTTACAATAGGTTTGAATATTTGAGCACTGAAATAGAATGCTACAAGTGCAACAAATTTGGACACATGACCAAACATTGTAGAATGGTAGTCCCTCCTAGAGAATCACAACAGAATAACGATAGTCGCAGACATGAACCTCAACAGAGAATATGGATAAGAAATCATAATCATTATAATAATGAAGAATGTACACTCTCTCTACAAGATAAACACATGAAATGTGGTTGGTATGTTGACAATGGCTACTCAAAGCACATGACAAGTAATGAGGACAAGTTTCTAACATTGAGAAAGGAAAGATATAGATCAGTCTCCTTTGGACACGACGAATCAACTAGAATTATTGGAAGAGGCACAATCATAATTGGAAATAAGGATACCAAGGCAGAGAATGTTCTACTAGTGGAAGATATGAAACATAATATTTTGAGTGTAATTCAAATGTGTGACAAGGTCACAAACTTGTATTTGATTCACCGAAGTGTGAGATAAGAAAAAGCAAGTTCAGGAAAAGTGGTTGCAATAATTGTAAGAACTTCAAGAAACATATATGTATTAAGTGAAATTGGAAATGAAAAGTGTTGTATAGGAAAAGAAGATGAAGTTTGGTTATGACATAGAAGAATGGGTCACATAAACTTTGATAACCTTGTCAAAGTTAGCAAAAATGACGCAGTCAGAGAAATACCCCAGATCACAAAGCCAACCAACACATTATGGAAGCATTGTCAACAAGGAAAGCAAACAAAGACCAGGTTCAAATCAAAGGAATACTCCACAACAAAACCATTGGAAATTGTGCGTACTGATCTAGTTGGACCAACTAGAACAAAGGGTTTAAAAGGTGAGCAATATTTTATGTTATTGGTTGATGATTATACAAAGATGAATGCAGTCTGTTTTCTCAGGAAGAAGTCAGAAGAATTATAAAACTTCAAGGTATACAAGGAAATGGTTGAAAATCAAATGGATTCAAAAATCAAATGTTTGAGATCTAATAATGGAGGAGAGTCTACTTCAAAGGAATTTATGGATTTTTGTAGCAAGAATGGAATAAAAATGTGATTCTCTATTGCTAGGACACCTCAATAGAATGGATTTGTCAAAAGAAAGAACATGACAGTATAGGAAATGGCTCGAACAATGTTTATGGATTCTAAGTTGACAGATGTTTTTTGGAAACATGCAGTGCATACAACAGTTCACATTCAAAACAGAGTAATTCTAAAAAACAATAGTGATAAAAATCCCTACAAGTTATGGAAAGGAAGACCAACGAATGTGAAGCACTTCAAATTTTTTGGTAGCAAATGCTACATCAAAAGAGAAAATGGAAAAATGGGAAAGTTTGATTCTCATGTGGAAAAAGACATACTTGTTGGGTAATCGAGTACAAGGAAAGCATACAAATGTTTCAATCTAAGGCTCAACAAAGTTATGGAAAGCATCAATGTAACGGTTGATGAGACAGGTGGATGAAAAATAAAGGAAGAAGAAAAGGAGTTAGTGGAACGGGTTTACGATGAAGATTAGATAGAAGTAGAAGAGAAAGACACCTAGAAAATGAATACAGAAGAATCATCCCTCAGATCAGATTATCAGGAACAAAGATGCAAGAGTTGAGACTAGAAGAAGAGTTCATTCACCAGAACAACTACACCTAGCACTCTTATCTTTGATTGAACCAAACAACTTTGAAGAAGCCAACAAAGATGAATTCTGGATAAAGGCCATGGATGAAGAGTTGGATAAGATAGAGAATAATGACACTTGGGAACTGGTTCCAAGACCAAGGTACAAGAATTTGATCGACACAAAGTGGGTCTTCAGAAATAAATTGAATGAAGATGGATAGGTTGCGAGGAATAAAGCTAGATTGGTATGTAAAGAATACACATAGGTTGAAGGCATCAACTTTGAAGAGACATTTTCCCTAGTTGCCAGAATGGAATATATCAGATTGATCATATCTTATGCATTCTCCAAGAATATTAAAGTGTATCAGATGGACATGAAATCAACCTTTATGAACAGGGAACTAGAAGAAGAAGTCTACACTAAGCAACCAGAAGGATTTCAGTTGTCAGAGAATGAAGATTATATTTGCATGTTTAAGAAGGCCTTGTATGGTCTAAAATGCCCCCCCAGAGCATGGTATTCTAGATTGGACAAATATATACAATAGAAGGGTTCAGAAAAGGAAATGCAGACAACAACCTCTACATCAAGGTAACTCAATATAATATTTTATTAATTGAAGTTTATGTTGATGATATTATTTTTGGAAGTGATGATGACAGGTTAAGGTAGAAATTTGCAAAGGATATGCATAATGAATTTGAAATTTCATTACTTGGAGAACTATCCTTATTTCTAGGTCTTCATATATGTCAAATCAACCAAGGCATTTTTATTTCTCAAAAAAAGTATATCATAGAAATGCTAAAGAGGTTCGGAATGGAAGATTGAAAACCGATCAATACTCCTATGAAAACCAGTTGCAAGTTAAGAAAATATGATGACTCAAAGTATACAGATCAGATGCAGTACAGGTCAATGATTGGAAACTTACTTTATGTTACAACATCTAGATCAGATGTAATGCAGGAATTTGGATAGGTGGTGTTAGCGTCGGAAGTCACTCCTGGATTGCTTGTAGGAGCAGAGCTTGACACCCATCAGTTTAATGTCACGTTTTGTTTATAAAGGGGTGATCGAATGGAGATAAAGACTCGAGGAGATATCACTCTAACTCAGGGACTGGGTCTGGTACATAAAGAACAAAGGAGGTCTGGAATCCTAACTTCAGCCAGTGGGTTGATTAAGAGGTGAGCAGGTGGAAGACTTGATAAGGAAAAGTGGACAAACGACTTTGGGCAACAGGCTTACAGCAGTTTGCAGAAGAAAGACTCTAAATACAAGATCCTATTGGTTTAGGGTCTTAGGGAACTAAAAGGGGAGTTGATTGGATCCTCCAATTCCAAGTCACTCAGAGCTGGAAAAATCACAAGAACTGATTAGAGACAGCGCAACTATTATAGTGATCCATGACAACATCATCCTATAATAGTTACAGCTTGACTGGATCCTCCAATTCCGAGTTGCTCTAACACAGTGTAAACAAAGACATGAAAGAAACTGACATTCATAAGGCAAGAATTCTCAAAGTCCATACATTATCAGATTTACAGTGCTTTGTTAAAACTTTACAACCGGGAGCTCTGCTCAACCATTGATACCTCTAAAAAATGGCAGAAACGCCTACATATACTTGGAACTGACTCCGACACTGGAGGGACGATCATATCATGAATTCAATGCTTGACATTGAGGAGCTTCTCTGTTAGGCTACGCATGTAGACGTTGGGCAAAATGCCCATGCAGTCATCTGTCAGACGTGATCTTTGTCAGGAGGAACTACCTGCCTGTCTCTGTACACGCTCCTTTCTAATATTCTATTTAAGGAAGGAGATGATGTATCATCCACCTTCCTCATTTTCATTAACTGATTCATTTGGACCTGAGAGGCTCTAGTCAAATATTCATTCGGGAGATGTAGCAGCCTGCCTTTGGTCGTCTGCTACTTTGCTGGATTTCTGTAGGGGGACCCGGCTGGCCAATGTGGACGGAGCTGACAATGTTGAGGTGATGGGGCACAAGAAGGTGACGTGGGGACAGTGGAGGATACTCGATGATCGAACAAGGTGTTAGGCGATAAGCTAAGGCGGAGGTGGCTAAGAGTGTAAGATAATGAAATGGAGGATATGTGTCATCGGGGTCCGAGAGGCGGAATGACAAACATAAACGCCCCTCCCCCAGGCCTCCTTCCCGAGGACCAGGTGCCAAATCCATGGGCCCGATTCTGGATGCTATCAGAAATTCGGGGTTCAGAGTTTCAAAGTGCAAGAAATAAGGGGTGTCAGCTTCCCGAAACCTGATATCCAATATGCGATGAGCTACACCTCTATGAGCTAGCCCCTATCGACTAGAACACGATCCATATGACCTGTCTTCGTGTGACCGTAGCCAAACCCTCCATCGAAGTTTTGACGTCCACGATGACACAATGTTCGTGTCCACGGGACTCACAATTTTCCGATTGCCGATGTGCCTTCTACGCTAGCCCTCCGACTAGGCCATGGTCCAAGTGACCGCTACCATATACCCTCGACCATACTCTCCATCGGGATTTCAAGGTTTGCGATGTCAATGAGCATGCATCATATGGACTCGCGATTCCCCAAAGCCCGATGGCTCATGGCCATTGACCTGTCAACGGTCCGCTCCCTGTCTCGAAAGCCTGCCAGCTGTTTCCCGTCGATCAAGAAATCACGTATCGCGATTCTGTGATGCACAAAACTCTCACTCCCGGGATCCCCGATATCCCGATGAAGCCCTCCTGTGGAGTTTTTGCCGATGGCGCTAGATGATATTGCTAACAAGAAATGTCGCTAACATTAGGCTCCATGGGGGATAGAGTTGTCCCTATGATGCTCTAAGGACTGATTTTGCAGTTCCAATGCCTCGCTGTTGGGCTATGGAGTCGCCTACTAAGACGAAACAAAATTAAAAACAAAGAACAGAAAAGGCAATATTTACAAACATAGGAGCCACTGGAGGCTTAGACAAAATATTTTTTAAGAAAGTGCCCATTTACTGGGCTGCTGAAAACTTCTTCGCCTTCCAAATCTCGCAACTTGTATGTGTTATTTGAGAAAATCTTGGAGATTCTGAAAGGCCCAATCCATAGGGCTTCAAATTTGCTGTGTTTGCCCTTATCTTGTTTAGGAGCATCCCATTTTAGCACCAGGTCTCCTATCTAGAACCACTCCTTCTTGGCCTTCCTATCGAAGCCTTGCTTGATATTTTGCTGATGATCCTGAATCCTGTCCACTGTCTGCTCCCTAGCCTGCTGGACCTCTACTAGCTGATGAATCCTTCTGATCATGTCATCGGGCTCTTCTTGATAATCCTAGAAGAGATTCGCTACGGGAATGGCCAGCTGAGAAGGGAAGACATCTTCGGCTCTGTAGACTAACTGGAAAGAGGAGAGACCTATAGATCTCTTTGTAGTCACCCGATCAACCCATAGGGCAAATTTCAACTTTGAACTCCAAGCCCTTTTGTTGTCTTCCAACAACCTTTTGATGATCCTTATCAGGATTTTGTTGGAGGATTCCGCTAGACCATTTCCCTGTGGATAATATGGGGTGGAGTGAATTAATTTGATCCTGAACTGTCCACAGAACTTGGCTAGTGGTTTAGCCCCGAAAGCGGCTAAATTATCAGTGACGATCTTATTTGGGCAGCCGAACCTTATGATGAGGTCCTCCAAGAATCCAATGATTACCTTGTGGGAAGCACTCCTGGTGGGAATAGTTTCGATCCACTTGGTGAAGAAATCTGTAGCAGTTAGGATCCACCTGTGCTGCCGACTGGAGGCAGGGTGAATTTCTCCAATGAAATCTAGGCCTCACTGCTGGAAAGGGCCTGAAACCACCACCGGATTTAACGACAGAGACTTGAGCTGCTGCTTTCCTGCAAATTTTTGACATTTGATGCAGGCTCTGACCCTTTTGCAGACATCAATGAACACAGTAGGCCAGTAGTACCCAGCCCTGAGGATTTTGTGGGCTGTGGCTTTCTCGAAATGGTGCCCTCCACACAGGCCGCTATGAAATTCAACCACGATCATTCCAGCCTCCTCTGGACTCATGCATTTTAAAAGCACCCCCAGGGGGTCTTTCCAATATAAAATTTGATCGATCAGGTAGTATCTGACTGCCTTGAGCTTCAAAGCTCTTGCTTTGTTCCTTTCCAGGCCGTCTAGGGGCCGCAACTCTTGCAGAAAGTATATGACATCCTTATACCAAGGACATCGAGCTAATGGGGGCTCTCTTCAAGGGTTCATTTCAGACAACTGACCTTGTGGAATCCCTGAGCATTCATTTATGGAACTCATCCCCATAGCTTGGTAGTTTGCTTCAACCAACAGTTTGGCTAAACCTTGACCTTTGATCAATTTGGTGGGCCTTATTTCTAGGTCGAATTCCAGGATTTTGGCTATCCATTTACTCCTTCTTCTGTCTATGTCAGGCTGAATAAGAATGTCTTTAACAGTAGCCGAGGGGACATAGGCGATGATCTTTGACTGCACGATGTAGGTTCTAAAGGATTTGAGAGCTTTTACTAGAGCATAATCTTGCTTCTCCATAGTGTCATACCTGATTTCGACATCCCTCAATGCTCGACTGAAATAAGAAATAGGCTGCTCTAGCCCACTGTCATTTGTCTGTAATAGAACAACAACCACTGTGTCAGGTGAGGCAAAGGAGAAAATCAGGAAATCCTTTGAGTAGTCAGGACTGATAAGCACAAGAGCTTCAGTCAGGGCCTTCTTGATTTGTTCAAAGGAATGCCGCGATTGATGGGTCCACCTTACTTCGTTCTCTTTCTTCAACATGGCTGTTATAAGCTTTACCTCCTCAGCAAAGTTAGGCACAAACCTCCTCAGAAAATTAATTTTACCGAGGAAAGATTGGACCTCCTTCTTGGACCTCGGGATCGATAAGGCTTGTATCGCCTCAACTCTTCTGGGGTCAATTCTGACTCCTTCTGCCGATACTATGTGGCCTAGTAACTTTCCCTCCTGCATGGCGAACAGAGATTTCTTGGGGTTTAATGAAATGCCAAACTTTCTGCACTTTAGGAAAACTTTCATGAGATGACAACAGTGCTCTTTATCATATTTTGAAAACACTGTGATATCATCCAGATAGATGACCACGGATTTATCCTTTTCCTTGACGAAAGCTATATCCATGGCGCACTGGAATGTCGCTCCTACATTCATTAATCCAAACGACATCTTGGCATACATGAATGTGCCCCATGGAGTGGTGACTGCTGTCTTTTCCCTATCTTTAGGCAAAACAGAGACCTGATTGTAGCCAGAGAAACCATCAATCATGGACATCCTGGAAGCTCCTATCACCCTCTGCAGTATATGCTCCATCTTTAGCAAGGGGTAGTTATCTTTCCGTGAGCTCCTATTCAGGTTTCTGAGTTCTACACAGAGTCGGATCTCTCCGTTCTTTTTCCTTAATGGCACCAAGTTTGCCACCCACTCTGAATATCTCAGTGGTACAATGATCTGAGCTTGAAGCAACTTCCTCACTTCCCTCTCCATGATAGGCAGCAGCATGGGATTGATCTGTCTCAGTTTCTTCCTGAATGGATTTGCCTCCTCCTTTAATGGAATTTTATGCTCGATGATAGAAATGTCATATGTTTTGAGGTCTTCGTAGGTCCAGGCAAACACATCAGTGAATTCCCTCAAAAGTTCGATGTATTCGGACCTCTGCTCCTCTGTCATACTTCTTGACAATTTGACAAACTTGGGCTCATTCTCGGTCCCAATGTTGCACTCAATAGTACCAGTCTCATCCTCTGAGATTTCTCCCTTTAATGATACATCATTTCTATCAAAGAGCCTTTCCAAAGGAACCAGTCCCCTTGGGATATGATTGTTGGGCAGTTGTACAATATCACGCTCTGTAATCTTATTCAGAAAATTACCCCCATCAAGCTTTTCTTCAGAGAGAGAGTCTTGGTCGATATGCATCTCTGGAAATTCTTTGACAGTCTCCAAGAACTTCTTGATTTCGAGATCATCCTCGAATACCTTCCAATGTTTGACATTGTCAGGTATGGATGGCCGGTATTTTACTTCTACATCATACCTTAGTTTGGGCGGCAAGGGAACTTTGAAAAGGCTTGCAGATGTAGCCAAGGAATCTGCCACTGTGTTCTCTTCTCTCGGGATGAAAGAAATGTTAAATGCCGAGAAGAAACTGTCAATTAGATCCCATACCTCATTCCTGTAACTCCTGAGTCGAGGATGCTTGGCCTGATAAGCGCTTCTGATCTGCTGGACTACCAACTCGACATATCCGAACACTGCTAACTCTTGAATTCCCATTTCCCTTGTGGCTCTTAATCCCAGAATAAGAGCTTCATACTCTGCCACATTATTGGTAGCTTCGAATTCTAATTTGTATGACAGAGATGTGGTCTCCTGAGCAGGTGACACGAAAACCACTCCAGCTCCAGCACCTTCTTTGGAGGAGGCTCCATCAAAGAACATTTTCCAAATGGGGGTGACGAAGGGAGGAGGTTTAGGGGAAATGGTGGACTTTTTCTGAGTTTGAGAGGAGGCTCGGGAGCATGGGTGAGCTGTAGTAAACTGGAGCCTAAATCAGTGTCTAAGGAAAATATGGGATGATTGGTGGGGTTAGCTTCATCACTGATTATGTAGGCCAGTTGGGATTCCCTATATAGTCTTCTATGCTCTCCTCCGAACACTGGGATAATAGCATACGTGAGGTCCATCTGCAAGGTTTCCCCCAGTCTTTTTTCCAAGATCTTGAAAACAACATACCGAACTTGGGGGGAACATCGACCACTACGATATCCATGACCACACTTTTCATGGGCAGTTGAAATAAGGTCACAACCAGGTCCTTAATAACTCCAAGACACTGAACTCTCCTAGAGTCGAAAGAATAGAGGTCATGATAGGCTTGGGTGACTTCTAGTCCTAATTCTTCCATGACAGTTTTGGGCATGAGGTTGTGAGAGGCCCCTGAGTCCATAAGGCAATTATGCAGCACTTTATCATGTATGTTCAGGGAAGTGTAGAAGGGAGGGGATGAATCATCTCTGTCTTCTACCATGGGTCCTAGGCCAACTGTTGGCTTTTCGTCTTGGAGATTTATGGAGTCTATGGGAAGGCATGAGGCTTCAGACTGTAAAAGATCAGAGAAGTGTTTTTTAAATTCTCCATGTTTAATTAGCTCAGTGAGGGGCACAGGGATCCTGATCTTTTGAACCTCATGCTCAAAATTGAAAGAAGATGTAAGCTTTGGAATATCTCTTATTTCAGGGGCATGATTGTGGACAATGGGAGAGAGAGGTTGAGCCTTCTTACCTCTATGACGATCTGCTACTTCGTTAGAGGGCTTCTCTATTTCATTGGACTACTCAAGAATATCAGGTGCTGCTGTCCTTTTATCAGACCTCAGGTTGTACCTGCCTCAGCCACCGCTAGCCTTCTCTCCCTTGCTCAGTTCATTTAGCTGATTGTCCATGAGAGACTCCTCGTAAGCTACTTGAGTGAGATGAGGAAAAGGAGGAGTGTCCTCTAAGCAGTGGATTTCAGGATCAAGCTCACCTGTTCCTTCTTGTTCCTCCTTGGCCACAAAATTGTTTTGGAAAGGGGACTGGATTTTCTGGTCTTCTCTATCTCTTCCCCTCTCTCTTTGCACATTCGCGGGAGTATGCTTGCCCTTGTATGCTTGCCTCCCTTCCACCCTCATCCTCTCCATCTCCGTAGACAGAGATTTCACAATCCTTGTCAGTTCATCCACTTGAGGGTGGGGCACCGATGGGTCAGAAGTCAAGGCTTCCGACCTTCCTTTTCTCCTATCTGCGTCGGCCTTGTTCCTCAGTCTGTTAGATGCTAATACATTGGATTCCACTTCTATGGCCGCATATTTCATTTGAGCTAAGGAGGTGGCTCTTCTTTCTCTCAACAAAAGGTAGAAATCGAGGCCAAACGCGCTAGCATACGAAATCTTAGCTGAGGCTTCTGAAGGCTTTATCTCGGCAGGGATTTTGTTATACATCTTATTAAATATTTTGGAGAAGTCAGAGACAGACTCTCCATCCATCTTCTTTAAAGACCCGAACTCTGTCATGTAGTACATAAAATCCTTCCTATCATCCCACTGTCTCAGGAAAGCACTATCTAGAGCTTCAATCCCAGCAATAGATCCTGGAGCCAATCCTCTAAACCACTTCCTTGCCTCGCCATCCAAGCTCTGGATGAAGACTCTCATCTAGAAATCTTCATTTTCTATGTTGAGGTTGTTTGCATAGCTGTAGAAAGCAGCCAGGTGCTCTTCGACAGTTATGTCTCCTTCCCTAGTGAACTTGGGCATATACTTCAAGTAGTCCCCAACAGGGAGAGGATTCATAGGATGGGGTAGGATTAAGGGAGCATATATGGCAGTGACTATGGCGTCCATTCTATTCAGAGGGGGATTAGCGCTAGCCATAGGAATATTAGGTGGCGGAGAACTAGGAGGAGAAGGAGTTCGCGAGGGGGGGACTGGGAATGATTCTCGAAGCGGAGTGGGAAACAAAAGGGGATTTAAGGAGAAGGCTAACAAGCTCAAGGAAGTAGGTGCTTCTCTTTGTACAAGAGTAGTAAAGATAGGAGTGGGGAAGTCCTCTGTGTTCCCAAGTCTATGCCAAGGTATAGCTTCAGGGGAGAGGGGAGTGACAAGGTCTTGTCCCTCCGGTCCCAGACCAGGAGAGGAAAAATCAACATGAACACTCCCAAAATTTAGGAAATGGGAAACTCTAGAAACAGGTCTGTCCAGAAACTGAGGAGGAGAAAAAGGAGTTCCCATAGAAGGATGTGGTGGATTACCTAGTTTGGTGATGGACGCTCCTTCTTCAGAGGCCTTTCCTTTTCTAAGTACCGCCTCTGGATCTGTTTTGGGCGTAGCTAAAGGTAGCTGTGGATGAGACCGCGTATGCCTTCCTCTGAAAGCCACAATTAATAGAGCAGGTTTTCCCCAGCGGATTCGTCACGATGGAGTCGCCAGGTGCATATTAGCAATCTTGAAAGGCTCCGATAACCCGATGCACCTTCAGATTCAGAGGCTCAATGTCGTTCTACCCGAGGAAAATCTTCAATTTTGTCCCCGGCAACGGTGCCAGAAATGTTAGCGTCGAAAGTCACTCCTGGATTGCTTGCAGGAACAGAGCCCGACACCCATCAATTTAATGTCACGTTTTGTTTATAAAGGGGTGATCGAATGGAGATAAAGACTCTAGGAGATATCACTCTAACTTAGGGACTGGGTCTGGTATGTAAAGAACAGAGGAGGTATGGAATCCTAACTTCAACCAGTGGGTTGATTAAGAGGTGAGCAGGTGGAAGACTTGATAAGGAAAAGTGGAAAAATGACTTTGGGCAACAGGCTTACAGCAGTTTGCAGAAGAAAGACTCTGAATACAAGATCCGCTTGGTTTAGGGTCTCAGGGAACTGAAAGGGGACTTGACTAGATCCTCCAATTCCAAGTCACTCAGAGCTGGAAAAATCACAAGAACTGATTAGAGACAGCGCAACTATTACAGTGATCCATGAAAACATCATCCTATAATAGTTACAGCTCGACTGGATCCTCCAATTCCGAGTTTCTCTAACACAGTGTAAACAAAGACATGAAAGAAACTGGCATTCATAAGGCAAGAAGTCTCAAAGTCCATACATTATCAGATTTACAGTGCTTTGTTAAAACTTTACAACCGAGAGCTCTGCTCAACCATCGATACCTCTAAAAAATGGTAGAAACGCCGACATATACTTGGAACTGACTCCGACGCTGGAAGGACGATCATATCATGAATTAAATGCTTGACATTGAGGAGCTTCTTTGTTAGGCTACGCATGTAGACATTGGGCAGAATGCCCATGCAGTCGTCTGTCAGACGCGATCTTTGTCAGGAGGAACTGCCTGCCTGTCTCTGTACATGCTCCTTTCTAATCTTCTATTTAAGGAAGGAGATGATGTATCACCCACCTTCCTCATTTTCATTAACTGATTCATCTGGACCTGAGAGGCTCTGGTCAAATATTCATTCGGGAAATGTAGCAGCCTTCCTTTGGTCGTCTACTACTTTGCTAGATTTTTGCAGGGGGACCCGGCTGGCCAATGTGGACAGAGCTGACAAGGCTGAGGTGATGGGGCATAAGAATGTGACATGGGGACAACGGAGGATAATCGGTGACCGAACAAGGTTGGAGGCGATAAGTTAAGGCAGAGGTGGATAATAGTGTAAGATAATGAAATGGAGGATACGTGTCATCGGGGTCCGAGAGGCGGAATGACAAACATAAATGCCCCTCCCCCAAGCCTCCTTCCCGAGGACCAGGCGCCAAATCCGTGGGCCCGATTCTGGACGCTATCGAAAATTCGAGGTTCAGAGTTTCAAAGTGCAAGAAATAAGGGGTGTCAACTTCCCGAAACCCGATATCCGATATGCGATGAGCTCCACCTCTATGAGCTAGCCCCTACCAGCTAGAACATGATCCATATGACCTGTCTTCGTGTGACCGTAGCCAAATCCTCCATCGGAGTTTCGACGTCCATGATGACACAATGTTTGTGTCCACGGGACTCGCGATTTTCCGATTGCCGATGCGCCTTCCGCGCTAGCCCTCCGACTAGGCCATGGTCCAAGTGACCGCTACCATATACCCTTGACCATACTCTCCATCAGGATTTCATGGTTTGTGATTTCAACGAGCACGCATCATCTAGACTCACGATTCCCCAAAGCCCAATGGCTCATGGCCGTTGACCTGTCAACAGTCCGCTCCCTGTCACGAAATCTTGCCAGTTGTTTCCCACAGATCGGGAAATCACGTATCATGATTTTGTGATGCACAAAACTCTCGCTCCCGGGATCCCCGATATCCCAATGAAGCCCTCCTGTGGAGTTTTCGCCGATGGCGCTAGATGATATTGCTAACAAGAAATGTCGCTAACAGGTGGCATGATTTCAAGCAGCACCAAAGGAATCACACGCTCTAGCAGTAAAGAGGATATGCATATATATCAAGGGTAAAAAAGAGTTTGGATTATGGTATCCAAAAGGATATGATTTATCACTTTTTACCTACACAGATGCAGATTGGGAAGGTTGCATTGATGATCGAAGAAGTACACGTGGAGAAAAATTCTACTTGGGTGAGTGTTTTGTATCTTGGCTAAGCAAGAAACAACCATCAATATCATTTTATTCAACTAAAGTAGAGTATATTGCAACAATAACATGTTGTACATAGGTTCTATGGATGAAACAAACTCTGACATATATACAGGTTGAGTATGATGATCTCATTATGATATATTGTGATAATACAAGTGACATCAGTATCTTGAAGAATCTAGTGATGCACTCCAAGATGAAGCACATTCTAATAAAGTATCACTTTCTACCGGAACAAGTTGCAAAGAAGATCATAGTTGAATATGTGGGAACAAAATAACAAGTTGCAGATATCTTTACAAAAATGCTTCCAAGGGAAGCCTTTGAGTATATTTGAGAGAGACTTGGAGTAATTTCTACTCCAAAATGAATGTTTTTTAATGCTTATCTTATATGTCTTATATTTACAGGAGGAAGCACCACAAAGAGGACAATTCATTTTGGGGGAGAAGTTTCAGGAAGAGTTCAGTCAAGGGAGCAGCCCCAAGGAAAATTCAGTTAGGGGGAGAAGCCCTGATGAGCAGTTGTCTTTTCCATTGATGTCAAAGGGGGAGAGATTCATTAGATGCATGGATAGATAGTTAGATTCTTGGAGAGAGAGCACTGAGGCATGTTTCCAAGGGGAGCATGAGTGATATGAATTCAGTGTTGCATCAAAGTGTTTCCATCAATTCCAAAGGGGGATATTGTTGATTAATTGGGTTGGTTTTCATTGATGTCAACCCTTGAAGCAAGTCCGGTAGCAAATTCTGTAGCTCCATAATATGGTTAAGGAACTTAATCTTGTTTGATGTATAATGGTATGAAGTTAGTATATTTGCAGGTAAGATTATTATAGATGGATAGTACATGTCATGCCATTTCCGGTGATATGTGGAATATCACATAGCTCCTCATGGTTAGAGAGTTATGGCCTTGTGAAGTTGGAGAACCTTCATGAGTTATCTAGAAGGTCAAAGAAGTCAAATTATTCTAGAAGCTCCTAGAAGAAGTTGACTAGTCAAGTGGGTGAAATTAGGAGTTAATCATGGGTTAAGTTGTTGCAATAAGAAAATAATTAAAATTAAATTAGTTTCAACTAGAAGTGGATAATTTACTATTTGTAGCAAACTAGGTTAGAAGTGGACAAGTGGACAAGTGGTTAGAAGTGGGTTATCCCTAAATGAAGGAAATTGGGTTAAGTTGGTTAGAAGGTAACCCCTTGAGGAAGCTACATGGAAGTATAAATAAGAAAGCAAGGCTCTCCTATTAAAATCTATTGAGCACATTGAATATCTATTATTTTGTAAGGTTTATTGCAGTTACTCATTGATACATATGAAGTTACAGAAGTTTGAGGTAGCATGAAGGGTTGACGGTGAAAGTTTCAGAATTGTAGAAAATATTGAAAAAACCCTAGTTTTTGAGGTGTATGCGGATTGCAGTGGAGAAGGGCACGTACGTACACGGAATGGCAGTATAATAGGGCACCTATAGTTGGGAAAATCCATGAAAAATTGATGAGATGAAGATGCCAGGTCTCTAGAGTCTGAAAGCAAGCTCCCAGGAAGGTATATAGTGATTAGGTATAACAAATCTATCTACAGGTTCAAAAGGTGTGTCTTATTTCTAAGTGAAGTTGGATTTTATTGTCTACATGAGAAATGGCTATGGGGATTTGAGTATTTTCCCTAGAAAGTCTTTTGGTTGTATGGAACTTAATGTATAAGCCATATCTACAGAAATATAGTGCTAGTATATTTGATATCTATCATTGGCACATCTTGTTAGTGTTGAGGCACATCTTGTATTTCTTGGCATATGGTTAAGGGTTTTTGTGGTACATAGTTGAGAGCTTGTGGTTGTGAAGTGGTTGAATTTGTGTGAGGTTGTATATCAATGAGGGTTTGATTTCTAGTCCATGTGAGGGTTATTACACTTGTTCATGATTATACACACATGTGTGGCACATGACTAGAGAGATATAGATGCACTTGGTTAAGGGATATGTATGAGGATGTATGCATATGAAACAACTACAGTTTGGATACTATGTCAGGTTACAAATTGATGTGAAAGAGGCAACAAAGGGTCAGAGTTTTTTAGGAAAGTCAAAACCCTAGTTTTTCAGAAGGTTTACGCAGGCTGAAGTATAGACAGGCCATGTACATACACAAGATACAGTACAAACGTGTCACGTACATACGCAAGCTACAACAGAGACATGTAACACACCTGTTGGGTTTTTGTTGGTACAAGAAGGTTACATGTACAGGTTGATCACAGGATATTGGTACAGGTTGGTTACAAGTTGTTGGCACAGATTGGTAGATGATTACAATGGTATATCTCATAGTGGCAATGTGGCAGTGGTTTCATCATTTCACTTATATTTTAGGGCAGTTGGACGGGGAAAGGATAGCCGGTTGTAGCCACCTTCTGGTTGTAGCTAGAGAACATAGGGGTTTGTAGCATCCTTCTGGTTGTAGACATATAATTGGGGATTTGAATCTTCCCTCAAGTTGTAGCTTGAAAATATAGGGGGTTGGATCCTCCTTCCAATTGTAGCTGGAGAAAAAAGGAAGTTGGTACTTCCAATGAATGTAATTCTTAAAGACATATAATAAAAATCATTATGTGGTTTTCTCCTGCATTGGGTTTCCATGTAAAAATATTGGTGTATTGTGTATGTGTATGATTGTTCATTGTTCATGGTTTATTTACTCTACACTTATTGGATGAATATGTTATATTGATCATATAGATAAATAACATTCACATACCGTGGTTAAAAGGTTTAAAAATCTCTATTACTGATTCACCCCCCTCTTAGTAATCCAACATTGGGTACCTATTTTTCATGAGGCATTTCGAAAATCTAGTTATTCTTTGTATTTCCTTTGGCTAAGAAATTAAGTAGTGGTAGTAGTCAAGCTTGGATATTATTGGGAAGTTGTAGTTCTCGGAGTGTAACCCTATTGGGAAGTGGTAATAATTTAGGATAGCCTAGTATAGTTCCAAGAAGTAGTAATCCTACACTAGGGGAAACTCAATGTTTGGTTACCCAACCTATGCCTAGTGGCTTTATTTTGATAGGATCTATATGTGGTAGCATGGTGGGAATACACGGGGGACCCACCATGAGATATCCATAATTCTAGGTAAAAGGGGAAGAAGATGTGGAAAAATACTAGTTTCTATGTGAAGCAATATCGAGGTCTAGAGGAGTCCCATGTGCTTCTAAGTTAGCAGAGTTCCAAACAACTTTGTGGGGTAGGGATTTGTGATAGTATATGAAAATTGAATATTCCCCACCCAAGGGAGTGCCTCTTACCCTACCTAAGGTCAAACAATAGTTCTTGTTTGAGTTTCAATTACATAGTTCTAAGTAGTAGGGTGTTGTGGATTTAAATGAGATTAAATAGAGAGATGGAGAATATTCTTGGGAGTATGCTTAGAGGTTTATAGATTTTATGGGTCAGATTGTGTTCCCTATCCATGACACCCATCATACATAATGGTCCATTAACGAGTTTCTTCACGTGACATGAATTCCATTAATACAACATAATATTATGTCATCTTGAGATGCCTTGGAGCAAGCCATGAGGATTGAGTCCATGGTTGGATATCCTAGTATTTCTAAATCCATGGCACTAGGAGCAAGTTTATACATTTCTTAGTTTTAGACCCATATCACTGCACTCACAAAAAAGATACAAGAGATGATGATTCCCAAGGTTGGAAGAGATTAGGTATGTTGTAAAGGGCACGAAACATATGGACATCACATTTATGAGTCCCCAAGGTTGGGTGAGAGGCTTCCACCTAATTCCCTTGGAGGAAATTTTCCAGAAAGATGTATTGGAGGAGTTGTGCAAGTCCCCACTGCTACTCGATTCCATAGTGATGAACCTTATTAGGGGTTTGTGTAGGTGAAAATCTCATAGGAAGGGAAATTTTGTGAAATTTCTAGAACATATGGCCACCCCCCTAGACATTATCCTATTTCACAAACATATTATTCATATCCCAATAAATTTTATTTTGATTTATGTGGTACTTCCACCCACAATACTGATAATTGTATGGATTTAAGTGATATGGCTAATATAATGGATATGACCACATTTAGAGTAGTAGATAACTCACAACCACACAAAGGTGGAGGTTACAAAAGAGGGTGTAGATATAGAGAAGGAAGAAATTGTGGATGGACTAGGCCAGTTAGGTGTTACAATTGAAGTGAAATAAGGCATCTTGCTAGAGATTGCCCCTTCTTAGGAGACCATGGTGTTCCTATTGCCGAATTAATACCCATGCTATGGAGGAGTGTCTTGAGTTAATTGCAAAATGGGAAGATAGGAATAGGTAGTGAGCAACAAAATTGATTAATTCAGATCCGAGACCAAACAAAGGGAGGATCAAATCAACAATTAATGTTGTCACCAAGGGAGGAGATATAACTAGTATTGACATCAACGATATTCGTCCTCTAGTGATTCAAAAAGTAGGGAGTGGGGTGCCTAGATTTGATATAGTGCAACATAAAGGATTTTTTAGAGATGCAGTTTATATGTTTTGGGATATGTTAGTACCCCCTTGATCTAGGTGGATATTGGTGGCCAACCACTTGTTCCAACTAGCTCCTCTTGTCAGTTTTTAATGCAACACGTTCTTTTGTACTTATTTGTAATTGTGGGTTCTACACTTCTGGGGTTGTCTGAATCCCTACACATCTTCCAGGTGGATACAGGTGGCCTCCCACCTAATACAAATGGCTTATTTTGTATGTTTTCATGTCAGCACATCTTGTTGTACTTCTAGGGTTGTTTTGGGCCCCTAAATAGTGTTTTTTTGGCTTGCCACAGTTAAATTGTAGATGAAGTCAGAGTTTGATGGTGTAATACGTATTTCTCAAAAAGAACTTTCCAACAGGCTATCACATGCCTAAAACGAAGATCGTATGCAAAAGTTACAACCCTGGGAAGCTATTGTACTAACTTACCCAAACGAGGCCCACATGAACTTTGGTGTTTCATCTCCTAGGGTTAGGTTTTTGGATATCTAGGGTTTTTTCATTCATGTTTATCATAAAAAGGCCTTCAGAGCCTCATTGTAATTATCTTCTAGGGAATGAGCGTAGCTGTCACATCTCTTCTCATAGATAAAGCTGCCACCATTCTAGCAAGTCTTGCACTCTGTATTTTTACAATCTATTTGCAATTCTTTCATTAATAGAAATCAAGTATTATTGTATTTCTTTGTTTATGAAATTTTTCATGAGTATTTCATTGTAATTTATCTACTTTCATCTCATTCCAAAAATAAATCTAGATCAGTGGTATCAAAGCATGCTGCTCTTGATCGTTTTTCAGCGCATGTCCCCAACGAGGTCCAAGTATAGCTAGTTGGGTCTCGAGTTTGTCTCTCTTGAGGACAATCACTCTCACACGCCCAAGAAACCATCAATGGCAGAAGAAAAGAAAGACGACAGGGTAGGATATTCTATTAACTTGTTGCTTGAGCAAGCTATTGCGTGACAGAGGGACGAAATGATGGAGATTTTGGAACACATTCTTATATGTCTGACGATAGAAACATGCACGTCTTCATCAAGAGGCCATTTTTTAGGAACCTCTCCCTTCAAGGTACAAGTTAATTTTGATATTCCCATATTTGAAGGTCAGATAGATGCAGATTCCCTAGAAAAATGGTTAAATCTATTAGAAGGTTATTTCTTTGTTCAAAATTTTTCCGACAGGGAAAAGATAATCTTCTCACTCCTCAAGGCTCTCCCCCATGTCAAACATTTGTGGGAAACTTATTGGGAGAAAAATTCCACAAAGGAATCGAGAATATATGGGGTTGAGCCCACTTGGGATTTTTTTTTTGGATGTGGTCAAAGAACGATACTATCATGTTGATAACTATGAAGACCAATACATGAGATGGACCACACTACAACAAGAGAAGAGCCAAATAGTGTTGGAGTTCACAAATACTTTCCATACCTTGTGCACCAAGATGGGTATCAATGACTCTAAGCGACATCTGGTTCTGAAATAGCACGGGGTTCTGCATAGGTACATCCAAACCGAAATGGATTTTCTAAACATCTCATCATTGGGAGCTGCCTGTCGATATGTGTCAAAATCGAGCAAAAATTTAGGCACCAGAACAAATGGGAATTCGGGTCTACAAACATGCAACAACCAAAGCACGATAAAGATGACCCTAACCAACAACCTCTAGACAACCAGTCCAAGACACGTGACAAAAAGGGTAAAGTAAAGACGAAGAATGAAATTGGGAAGTGGTATGACTTCCACAAAATCCCTTAGCACAATACCGATGAATGTCGCTCGTAACAATCATTGGTGGCCGATTTCAAAGAAATGGAGTCGAAACCTTATTCAGAATCCGATCCAGAAAATATTGAAAACAAACAGATCATTGATGCATACCCCATTGCTACTATCACGACCACAACAATTTAGCTAGAAGAACCAATAGATACTGAAGAGGGGGAGTGCCTCTTCCATTCACATATGTGGATGAAGGGGACCCCATTGCATTTCATTGTTGATAAAGGAATCCATAAGAACCTCATCTCAGCTAAGGTCGTCAAACAATTGGGGTTGTCGAACACCCACAACCATACAACATTGGGTGGCTTCACCAGGGACGAGATCTTCGCGTCAGCCAACAATGTCTCTTGTCCTATGGAATCCATCCCTTCAGGGATGAGGTAGTGCGTGCTATTTCCCCTCTTTATGTATGTGATGTTTTTTTGGGGCAACCATATATGTGGAAATGTCATGTTGTCTATGAGTCTAGACCCCGTAGTTTCATTAATACTCTAGTAGGTTAGCTCTACAGGATACCAGAGGTAGTTCTGACTACTACTCCACCAAAACAACACCGCAAGGTAATATCTCATACTACAAAATTCACCCTCTTCACAGTCCGTTCAAAGGATGTACAGAAGACCACTACAACCACTACAACATCAACACCTTCTATCAAGCAAAAACAGATTGTTGAAGAGATAGAAGATATTGTTTCTTCACCTACAATGGTGCCTACACAATGCCCCATCCAACCTAGAGAAAATAGGTTGGTGGAATAGATTCAACCCCTCTAACAACATGTTTGTGATAGTCTTCCACAAGTCAAGAAGCACAACTTCTCCAACAAGGTACAAAACTCACCAAGCTTTCGATTCAGAAAATGATTTCCCCTCTTCCCTAGGAACTTAACACAATGGAGACCATTACTTCCTAAGGGAGGAGGATTGATCCAGGTGGATATTGGTGTCCACCCACCTATTGCAACTGGATCCTCTTGTCATTTTTTAGTGCAACATGTTCTTCTATACTTCTTTGTAATTGTGGGTTCTACACTTCTGGGGCTGTCTGAATACCTACACATCCTCCAGGTGGATACTGGTGGCCTCCCACCTAATCCAACTAGATTATTTTGTATGTTTTCATGTCATCACATCTTGTTGTACTTCCAGGGCCGTTTTGGGCCCCTAAACAATGTTTTTTTTTCTCGCCACAGTCAAACTATAGACGAAGTCAAAGTTTGATGGTGTAATGTGTATTTCTCAAAAAGACATTTCCAATGGGTTATCACGCGCCTAAAACGAAGATCGTATGCTAAAACTTTTGGAGGTTTTAACATTCATGTTTATCACAAAAATGCCTTCAGAGCCTCATCGTAATCATCTTCTGGTGAATGAGCATAGTCGTCACATCTCTTCTCAGAGATAAAGATGCCACCATTCTAGTGAGTCTTGCGCTCTGTATATTTATAGTCTCTTTAAAATTCTTTCATTAATAGAAATCAAGTATTGTTGTATTTCTATGTTTCTGGCAATTTTCATGAGTATTTCATTGTAATTTCTCTTCTTTCATTTCGTTCCAGAAATAAATATGGATCACCCCTTCACTAGGAATTGTAGAACAATCAAGAGATCATGTTACAAAACTATCACAACCATATTGAAGTTGTAGAATGGGACTTGAAGGAAAATCCTTAGGTAATTCTAAAAGGACTATTGACATTTAGTTTACATTTTTTCAAATATCTTGGATGATGGGTAGTTGACCCAAAGGTTTTGCAATACCCTTCACCATATATAAAAGGTCAAGGAAGGTGGTGAAGAATATTCCATTGCTAAACTCCTGGAGGGAATCACTCATACGATAAGAAGAAGGAGGGCGACAACCAAGAAATAGTTCAGACTAGATGCTCAAATAGGTGGCTACCACATCAAAGAGGTGATGTTAGATATGGAATCTGACATTAATATCCTTCTTAAGAAATCCTAGGAATTTGGTGAGCCTTGGGTTTGCCATGCTTACAATGACCCTTTAGCCTACTTTCACTTAATTCACCCTTCATCTTTACTCATTTACTATTCATATTACTGCATTTACCCACCTTATAAGTCATGACATTTTCCAAAAATATTGTAGCTTTGCTACTAGAATTCCTGTACCAGATTGTTTTTAGGGACGATCTTTGCACATCATTTGCAAACTGATGAAGCCAAATTAAGAAATTTCGAGACGTGGGTTTTGTGAAGAATATGACCATTTATGTGAATCATATGCAGATTTATCAGAAAATGTACGATAAGGGATGCACAGGTACATTTTCAAAGAGGATTGTATGGTAATTTCCAAAATTCTTGTAGTGGCCATTTTTAAAATCATTCATTGATTCACTTGGTTATGCCTAGTAAGGACAAAATCGTGCACATGGGTTTTGTTGCCAAATGCATTGAAATGGTTTCCTTGTTATTTATTCACCCACAATCTCTCAAATGGTTTTTGGGTCTTGTTGAACCTTGTAACTTCCTCTTTCTTTTTATTATTCTGCACTTGTATTTTCCCTAAGTATGTTTCCCTCCCTTAATTTTCATTGCCATATCTTACCCCCATGAATTACACCTTTTCCATAATTACTTTATTTTTCATTGGCGGGTTGGTGGACTTGCGGACTCACGACATATCACTTTTCTCTCTTGACCTCTTCCCAACATTTTGTTTATTTTTCATTTCTCTGACTCGCAGAATCATATTTTCATTTCTTTGTATCTCTCGTCCTCACAAGTACATCCAACAAGAATCCATACTTGGCCATTTTTTCTATCATGACAAACTCGCAGACTTGCATTCTCATTTGAAATCTCCCACTCTGCCACCCCATCGTGACGTGTCCTTCCTTTTCACAATTCTTGAGTCATATTTAATGATAATTCTACGAACTCAATTGCTAAATTAAATTCTGAAAAGGTCGTTATTAATGATTTTTTTATCGAGGCAAATCTGATTTATTTCAGGTTAATGTTATCAATCAAGGATCTAACGTAAAATATTATTTCACTGTTTTGAGCGGCATTACAGAGAAGTATGTCAACCTGTTGAAGATGGTCGAAAGAAGACAACATTTCTGTGGGGATACCTTATTTACTCGCCATAGAAGATCCCAATTACCACTGGTCAAGGGCATATTGGTATTATTCAACGCTTTCAAACAAAGAAAATAATAAAGCTTGGACATCAGGAATAACTCTCGCTGGTTGTGTCCCTGAGGTTTTCAAATGAAAAGATATTTATGCCTGGTGCATTGACAAATTTGTCCAAAATAGAAGAAGCATTCCTCTATAAAGTGGCTCCCATGTTTCATTGGCACCTTCAGTCTTCAAAAAAATGTTAAAGCTACTAGAGCCGAACTTAAAGTACAAAGAAGAAGATGTTAGAAATATTATTAGAGGGAAAAATAATGGAATTAAGATCTTGTAGGAATATCTACAAGACCCTACTATAATGTCGGAATACCTATCTAGAATCTAGGTTAGTTATTTAAAGGACCCATATCGAGAAATTGCTTGGTTTTTTACTATATTTACGAGTCAAGATTCTACAACAACTATTCCCCGACTTGCCCTTTATATTTTATATTTTATAGTTCATGAGAATGTTGTTTTTGATTGGGAAAATATCATATCGAATGAAATTTTTTCACAGTTAATGAATGTCAGAAGAGAGAAAAAGTCTTATATGGCATCTTATCTGGTATTTGCTATCACCCATTGCCATACTTTAAAGTTTTGAGTGTTGGAGAAAGGGTAAATTCAAATATTGAACATGTGACTATGTGGTATCAAGCTCTCTGGAGGAAGAAAGTTATCAAATATTTTTATGAAGTTCACAATTATTTTGTCTCTGAATTTAAGAAATTACCTTTTGGGGAAGATACTTTCAGGATTTCATTGGAAGCATCAAGATTTTGGGATAAAAAGGGAATTATAGAGAAAATGGATAACTACAACATCATTAGGTTTTTTTGTTCTCATGGAAATCCTATATACCTCCCTTATTATGTGTTGGAAAAATTGTTTATCATAGAAGTGGTAAGGAAGTATACGTTTTTGTTTCATGCTTTCTATGAGAGAAGGAAAAGATAGTTCATTCCTTTCCCTTGGAAAGTGGGTGAAATTCTCTTAAGAGAAATTCCCAAAATTGATGAATATGCCTCTTACTTTGACTAGTTTAATTTGAAGTTTGTAGAAGACATCAAAGGGTTTGAACCTAACAACCTTTTTTATAATCACATGGTAGTAGTTGGGCTCAGCCCTACAATGATCAATACACTCATATTTGGAGAAGAAGAGGGTGAAAGTCATGACCCCCCTTGTTCAGGATGTTAATAAATATTCTAGCAACATAGAAACCATTGTGAGCACTACTAAAGGTCACAAGCAAAGAGGGAAACCCTCAAGTGAAATAAATGCTTAGTCACCTGATGTTTCTCACATAAGTCTTTTTCCTAAGGTAAATCCTCAGTCTACAACAATCCAACAAAGAAAAACCCCAAGTAACAATTCCGGTGATGATGGATAAAGGAATCCTCCTCAAGGAAGTCTAGAAAACCCTCATAAATTACAACTAAAAAGGAAAAGGGTCAATTATCAACAAGAGGAAGAAAAACGAAACATACCTGAAGATGATAGTTTTCTTGATAATATGGACTTGGATGTGGATATTTAAAATATCCGATTTACAGATGATGAAGAACACACCCAAGAAAATGTACAGTTCATTGCATTATATGTTCAATATGAAGTCTTCTCTGATAAAGAAATATTTTCTGTACATAATGTTTTATTTGATAAATCTTCAAAGAAATTGACCTTTGAAATAATCTCTAAGAATAAGAAAGGTAATTCATGGTCCACTGTTGATAGTAAAAACACGTTTCCGTCAAAACTATCTTCAATTCATAGAGTCATAGGGGATGTATTGGATGTTTCAATAGTTAATATGGATGAGGAAAATCTTAGACTTAAAGAGAGAGAGTCAAGGAATTGGAACCAACCCTCATGCCCCCACCTATATTGGCTACCTAGTCTCCATGATACACCCTAACAAAAATCTTCAAGGAACTCCAGAATCAAATCTGAGAGTAAAATAAATTTCAAGCTTAATCTTTGCTACTTGACATTTTGTTGAAAAGAACATAAAAAAAAGAATGTTGCTCATTTTATTTATGGGACTTGGCAAAAAGTGTTTCTTCTGTCGGGCTCAAAATTCAAAATACTAAAGAATATTTGAATACAATTTTGAAGAATGATGAAGGATTCTTCACATATGGGGTTGCTATGTTTGTAGCGAAAGTCTCGACAATGATGGACCATAGAAGAAAATAGGAAGATTTTCCCACCCAGATCTGTATAAAACAATTAAAGGCATGTTGGATTGAAATAATTAATACATTGAAGGGGTTTGTTAAATCAATTGAAAGAAATATCACGGAAAAAGACTGTGACATAGTAAAATATTATTGGTTTGAATATTCCTGGCTCCACTATTGAGGTTTTGGATCCAAACTTAATCTCAAATTCAATGATCACGAGCAGAGAGAAATTTGAAGAGAAAGTTGAAAATTTGAAGAAATCATTAGCCGATAAATTTGATAGCATGGCTAAGTATACTTATGATGAAATTGATAATTGGCTTGTTTAGTATGCAAATAAAAATGAGGACATTGAGAGTATATTGAAAAATCTATCTATTGACCATAGGGAAATTGAGAGTGAATTTCTAAGCATCAAAGTAAAGCAAGAAGTAATTGTTGCCCCATTAATGGACTATATTCAAGAATGTCTAAACAAATCTATAACCAAGATTGTTGAATTTTCAACGGAAGCAGTTACAACTGGTCACACAACAACATGAAAATATATAAAAGGCACATCAACAAGCAAATGAAGGTGAGAGATTCCATCACCATAATTCCATATTGATTACATACCTTCGTCCGTATTAGATTTCATACAGTTATATT
>ML841137.1:0-16056 GCA_009831015.1 Picea engelmannii
TTATTTTCTTATAAACTCATATATTATTATTATGTACAATCGTACATAATAATTCTCACTTTTCAATAAACTCATATATATATATATATATATATATATATATATATATATATATATATATATATATATAATTTTAAATTTATAATAATAGATAACATTCTCAAAGATTTTAGAGTAAAATTTAAAATTGTTTTTTTATTAATTAAGAGTTTGTTTTTTAATATAACTAAAAAAAAGTTAATAATCCAAAATAAAATGAAATTTTATTTTCTTATAAATTTAATTAACAATCAATTATAATTATTCTCTTACCATTAATTAATAATTAAATTATAATAAATTTTACCACTTAATAAAAATTCAATTATAATAAATTTTACCACTTAATATCAATGTCAAAACTAATTTTACATATACAATAAGAAAATTTTCAAAACAAAACATGTCATTTTAATAAACAAATTAAATAATGATGTGATACTCACTTTTTCACTATTAAGATCACAGCCCACAATGTGGGATCTAGTCGATCATGTAGATGCGATACTTTAAAGATTTTAATCGTAATGTGCAAACTATATGTGTCATTTCACACATAAAAGAATGTCCTTATTAGACATTTTACATAGTCATGTGATATCCACTTTTTCATTGTACAAATCCCATGCCCACACATGTGGAATCCACTTATTAGACATCTTACATAGTCATGTGATATCCACTTTTTCATTGTACAAATCCCATGCTCACATATGTCTTATTAGACATCTTACATAGTCATGTGATATCCACTTTTTCATTGTACAAATCCCATGCCCACACATGTGGGATCCACTTTCATGTATAGTGAAGTTTTTAAAATTTTAATAGTAATGGATAACATATTATTGTTGTTTTGTTATTTGTAATATATTGATTAAAATAAGTGAAATTAGTAGTAAAGTTTATATTTGTTTTTTAAAAATATTTTGAATGTAGTAGTCTTATATAATTTAAAGTAAAAAGTTAAAGTAATTAGTATATTTTTTAAGTGGGTGAATGAGAATGTCGAAGTAATTTTTGGGAAGTTGAATATTAATGTTATTAATTGGGATTATAAAGATGTTGCAATTAAAATGATTGTATTTGAAGTTGGTTCACTATATTGATGATGTTTGGCTCATGCCTCCAAGACATCTCAACTTGTACAAAGGCAACATGGAACAATTCACCACTCCGTCCATTGAACATACAAACAACGTTTGGCATTGCAACCTCTTATCTTAACCCTTTGTCCCCACTTAAACAATGTGTCTACTACCATCAATAGGCAAAGACCTTACATGAAGCCCCTAAAGCACCATATATCTTCCCTCTGTGAATGTCTCTAACTCATGTTTCTATTAATTAAAATTAATTTACTTAATTATTTTTAAAAGACATCTATGTTCTTCATGAAGTTGTTATTTTCTCAACATTACTTAGTCTACTAATTGGTTATGGATAGGTCATCCACATTATTGGTAAAGCTATGCATTTTACTCAACATTTCTTAATAATAATAATGTATTTATATGTAATAAAACTCACTAAAGCTACTTTAAGAATCAATGAGGGACAAACCCCTATAATTTCAACATTCCTTTCATACTAACTTTTTCTACGTGTCCAAAAGACTTATTGATTGATGTATTGTATGTAGTAAATATTAAGTTTACCTCCATAATAAAAGGGGACCCTCCAAGCACCGACATGTCTCAATGAAGGCGATGAAGAATTAGGCGGGTCAGATATTGGAAGGATTGAATTATCTTCGTAATCGCAACCCCTACATAATTCATAGAGATATGAATTGCAACAATATATTCATGAATGATAATGCTAGTGTTCCGAATATCCTGGATATGGATTTTGTGACTATTGTGTCAAATGATCACACTGCACACTATCATTAGTACACCAGAATTCATGGCTCCGAAATTATATGAAGAGGATTATAATCAACATGTAGATGTTTATACATTTGGCATGTGCTTACTGGAGATGGTTACTCTGGAGATTCCTTATAGCAAGTGTTGTAATGTTGCTCAGATTAATTAGAAGGTGATCTCTGGTATAAGGTGTGCATCATTGCAAGAGGTTACCAATTAAAAAATCAAACAATTTAATGAAAAATGTTTGACGCCAACGTCACTGAGGCCTTATGTTGTAGATCTTCCGATGGACCATTTTTTAGAGGACTCCAAGTGAGTAGCTAGTACATGTACATGCTAGACTCTCTACTCTTTATCGAAATGAACTTGTATAAGAATATTTTGTGTTTTGCTAGAATTTTGTGCAGTATGCAATTTCTAGAGTAAAGTATTAGAATTATGTACTAAATGTTAACCTAAAGTCTCAAGTATAAACTATATAAAAATATGCATAAGATGATCAGATTCAAGAATATTACGTACATTTCTACATGATAAAGTAATCCAATATCAATAATATACATATTACATAAATTTATAAATTAGAAACTTTATGTATCCTCGTAAATCTTACTCGAAATACTAAAATGATAAGATCCTACTTAAAAATTTATAGATGTACAATACTCGAGAGGAAAAAGTTATCAAATAAAGTTATCATGTACATAAATATGAACCCTATAGGTATGGAATGTATATAAAACACTTGAAGAGAATCAAAGAGAAATTCCTACCACCAAAACATGATACTCATTACTAATAAAAAAATGTGTTCTTCTTGATTTGAGCATTCAAACAATGCTTGCTTCCACAAGTGATTCAAGTGATGTTCCCCTTTCCAACAGCATGAAAATTCCTTATCAGTGGAACGTAGGTTTTAGAGGCTTCTGAATACGCATGATAGTGTGATTTAACTTCTTTCATGCATTAAAAAATATGTCAATTGGTGTTGACAACATAGGTGAAAGAGTAGGCATAACGAGCCATTATCTAGCCCATGATTTGTCTGCAATGTAGATTGGAATCAAAGGATGAATCCCGGTTTTACTTTTGAGCATGATTTTATCATGTTGTTAGGGTTTTGGGTTTCAAATACAAGCAAAAAATTTAAATGCAAATAAGAAGGTTTAATGAGATTCGATACTGTGACCTCTCAGTTCGCTATACAAAGTAGAGAGTGGTTTGTACTAGCAGTGAAGAAGGGAAGAAAATGATTGAGATGTAGATGAGGTTTGTGTTTGGTCTTTGATGCAGGAGCATCGTTGGCAAGCGCACAGAGGCATGACCACTCAACACGTGGGAGTTCTTCTAGAACTTCAACGTTGGCAGTAGCAACCGATTTTGAAATCTGCCTTAACTCAGTGTCGGAATTCACCTTTGGAGGCATGCTTTAACCAGTGTCAAAATTTACCCTTTGAGGCACATTTTGAAAGTCACAAGCGGAGCAGGAGTTTCCATTACGGCTCTGGATTGAGACTGGTCTAAGATAGCCAGTAGATTTACTTTTTGGAGTAGATAAGTAGGCAAGGGGAAACCCTAAAAATCTCTGGGAGTTAAATAGAGTTTTGGTATGTCAAGATAGGGAGAGCTGCAATACAGAGGGAGAGTAGCGTAAGAGAACTACAAGTTAGCAGAAAACTCAAGCTTTCAAAGTTGTTTTAATTTGACTGTATTTTGTATCCATTTTGGCACTTGTGAATATAACAGAAGGAAAACTTATCCAAATACATGGAATGTGAACTGTGTTTGCAATTTCATGTCATTTCTGTTTTTATGAGAAAATGAATGAATCTCCATATGAGAGAATGAAACTGTGAAGGTTAGTCTCTTTTAGTTTCAATTGTTTCTCTTCATTTGAAGCTCTGCACGGTGTGCATCGAGCTAGAGAGGAACACCATGGAATCAGGAGGAATTTCTCTGTGAGAAATCCCTTGGATCTGAGTTATCGAGATCCCTTAGACGCAAGGAGTGCACGGGAAATCGAAGTCTGCACCAGAGGAAGCTCAGGAGGACTAACACTTCAGAAAGTGTTATCGAGATCCAGGAACCCATTACCCAGGAGGATCGAAGGTCGACACCTTCGGGGACTTAGAAAATCTTCTAAGTCCGAGAAGCTAAAATATCAGGAGGAAGAGCGTTATCAACGGTTGGATCACAACGGAGAATCAATGGTCATATGATTCAAGCCAAGTGCGCAAGCTTTAATGTTGCATACATCTAGGAGGGAAAACCCACGAAGATCTGAACGGACGGTGGAGAGCTTTCGAGAAGAAATGTCGATTCAACCGCAATCATTGATCAGGGAGAGGAATGATGGTCGTTGATGAAAAGACCCAAGGTTTCGGTATTTCGATAGTTCAGAAACTGGGAGCACAAGGAGCAAGAGTCGAGACTCTCAATTGGTGAAATCCCGAAAAGATCGGAGCCGTCAAATCTCCGCAGGCTTAGAGCCGTTGATCTACAGTGAGGGGACGTTTCGGCATTTCAGTGACCGGGTGCGGGAGCGAACGAACTTCGTGCAGTGCGAAGTCACGAAACACCGAAATGATCGCATCTGTCGGCCAAGGGGAGATCTGAGTCGTAGATCTTGCACCCTCGCAATTTTGGTGTTCACGGCTTGGAGGAGCCAAACGTGCATTCGTGGTAAAGCTTGTGGTCATGGGCGTGTGGTCATGTGGGCTAAGGAAAGGAAGGATCTAACCTCCATTATCCCTTACCATGGTTCTGGGACTTGGAGGAGCCAAGGACTCGTTGTATTGGAAACCCCGAAGTCGCAAAATGCGATGTGCCTTTTAGGCTAAGCCCGTGGTCGTGCCTGCAGTCACGTGGAGTGGGGACCTGCACCTATTGTTGGTTTGCGCGGGAAAAACACAGATAAGGGCCTATGGACTTGGAGATAGAGGTTCCAGTTCAAAACCAGGAGAGTCGTTCCGACTCCAGAATTAGAGATCTTGACCGAGAGGTCACACAACTCTTAGGAGGGATAGGGGGTCTGCATCAGGTGGTATTAGAGCCTTAATTATTCATCTATAGACTTCAGGCGAAGGAGAAAGACAAAAAGGGGGGAGACATATAACTCAAAGTTGTACTCTTTGTGTGACAAGCAGTTAACACAATGTTGCCAAGGAACCGTGCTGTAGAGAGGGAGATGAAAGAGCTTCACACTAGATTGGAAACAATGGAAGCAATGTAGAGAAGAGCATCTGATGCTGGAGACATCAATGATGCAGAAAGTGAAGAGGTTGAGGTTGAAGAAGCTGTAGGAGAGGATGCTACAGAAGAGCGCTTGTTGAGATCAGTTGTCAGGTTGGGAGGCAGAGCTAAGATAGAGGTTCCCATGTATGAGGGAAATCTAGATGTTGAAGAACTGTTAGATTGGATAAGATCCATAGACAAACACTTCGACTATGAATATGTCGATGAGGAGAAGAAGGTGAAGCAGGCAGTCACCGGGATAAAAGGGCATGCAGTGTTGTGGTGGGATGAACTGCAAGCTGAGAGGAGAAGTAAAGGCAAGCAAAGGATAAAGAGTTGGGACATAATGGTAGTCAAGTTGAAGGCTAAGTTCATACCCAAGGACTATTAGATCAACCTGTTCAGGAAGTTATAGAACCTAAGACAGAAGGGAATGATAGTTAAGGAGTACACCGAGGAGTTCTACCAGCTGAACATCAGAACTGGACAAATGGAGAGAGATGAATAAAATGTTGCCAAGTATATAAATGGCCTGAGATATGAAATCCAAGAAGAGCTCAACATGATGGTAGTCAGAACTGTGGAGGATGCTTATCAATTTGCCCTGAAATCAGAGGAAATGCTGGCCAGAAAGAAGAACCAACGAGGAAGGGATAAGAGTCTAACTCCAAACAAAAATATGGGAGTTACCCATGACATAGCGCATAAATCTAAGGATTAAGTGGAGAAACCACACAATTACTTGAAACGAGGAGGAAGTTCTAGAGGAAGACAAGATGGTGGAAGAAACTCTTCTAGAGGAAGAGGTAGAGGAGGAGTAAGATGTTATGCTTGTGGAAAAATAGGACACGTGTCTTGGGAATGTCCTGAGAAGAAGAAGGAAGGAGGAGAATCTCACATTTTAGAAGCACAGTGAGGAGATGTTGAAGCAGAAGGAGCAGAGGATGGAGCATCCCTGACATTGAGAAAATTTCTCTTAAAACCAGAGGCAGAAATTGAAAAGCCAGTGGAGAGAAACAGTCTCTTCAGGACAGCTTGCAAGACTAAGGATAAAGTATGCAAGGTGATCATTGATAGTGGAAGCACTGACAACCTAGTATCCACAAAGATGGTGGAGAATTGGAGCTGAAGATAAATGCGCACCCAAATCCATACAAGGTCTCATGGTTGCAAAAAGGACATCGGGTAACGATTTTTAAACAATGCCTGGTTGAAATTAAGATAGGAGGTTATAAAGATGAAATCCTATGTGATGTAATTCCCATGGACGTATGCCATATTCTATTGGGAAGAACATGGCAATTTGACAAAAATGTCATTCATGATGGGAGGAAAAACACATATACATTGGAAAAGAATGGTAGGACACATATGTTGTTGCCAATGGAGGAGAAGAGAGTGAAAGAGGAATCCAACACAAGCATACTTCTCATGAGTGGGAATGAAATCCTGAAAGAAGTCAAGGAAGAACAAGAGATGCAGTTCATTGTGGTGAGAAAGCCCAGAGTTATCCTTACAAGTACATCAATGGATGATTTGCCTACTGAAGTTCAGAAATTGCTGGATACTTTCGCTAATATAGTGGTGGATGAGCTGCCAAACTCATTGCCACCCATCAAGAGTATCAATCATCATATCGACTTGATACTAGGAGCAAGTGTGCCAAACAAAGCAGCATACATATTGACACCTCGAGAGAATGAGGAGGTGAAGAACCAAGTCCAAGAGTTGCTGGATAAGGGTTTGGTCAGAGAGAGTTTGAGCCCATGCACAATACCGAGTGTGTTGAGTCCAAAGAAAGATGGAGGATGGAGAATGTGCACAGACTTGAGAACCATTAACAAGATCACCATCAGGTATAGATTCCCTTTACCAAGAATGGATGATTTAATGGACTGTCTAAGTGGAGCCAATTTCTTTTCTAAAATAGATTTGAAAAGTGGATATCACCATATTAGAATGAGAGAAGGTGATGAGTGGAAGACAACCTTTAAGACAAATGAAGGTTTGTATGAGTGGCTTGTTATTCCATTTGGCTTAACAAATGCCCCGGGCACTTTTATGAGGTCGATGAATGAAATTCTGAAAGATTTCATTAGCAAATTTGTAGTTGTATATCTGGATGATATATTTATCTTTAGCAAGACTAAAAAGGAGCATTCGAGGCACCTAACGTTAGTGATGAGAAGGCTATAGCAGGAGAAGTTGTTGATAAATCTGAAGAAGTCCTCTTTCATGAAAACAAAACTCATTTATTTAGGTTTTGTGATCTCTTCGAATGAACTAAAGATGGATCCAGAGAAGGTGAAAGCGATCAGAGAATGGTCATCACCAAGGAGCATGTTCGAGGTAAGGAGCTTCCATGTATTGACGAGTTTCTATAGGAATTTCATTAGAGACTTCATTGGGATTTGTGCACCAATGATGGATGCAGTGAAGAAAAGGCACAGTCATTCAAATGGATAGAGGAGGCTGAAAGGAGCTTCAATAGACCGAAGGAGAAGATAACAAAACGACCGATTCTAGTCTTGCCAAATTTTGAAAAGACATTCCAGGTAAGATGTGATGCAAATTGAGTTGCAATAGGAGCAGTTCTGAGTCAGGACAATCAATCTGTTGTCTATTTCAATGAGAAGCTGAATGAGACTAAGAAGAAATAGTCCACGTATGACAAAGAGTTTTACGCCATAATTCAAGCCTTGAAGAAATGGAGGCATTATCTTGTCCCATAAGAATTTGTCTTGTATAGCGATAACCAAGCTTTACAATTCATAAGTAGACAAGAAAAATTGAATTAGAGGCATGCAAAATGGGTTGAATTTATGCAAAATTTTACTTTTGTCATAAAACATATTGTTGGGAATGCTAACAAGGTTGTTGATGTATTAAGTAGGAGATGTTTAATTCTACAGGAATTCCAGGTGAAGACCTTGGGATTTGAACACCTTAAGGATATGTATTGTGATTATACAGACTTCAAGGAAGCCTATGAAGCATGTACAAACCCTGTACTGAGAGATAGAAGTCAATGGACAGAGTACATGATTCAGGAAGGATTGTTGTTCAGAGGAAATCAGTTGTGCATACTGTTGACGAGCGAAATTGACCGTCCGTCAACTGAGAGAGTGGAACCGGTCCGGGGTTGTCTAATAACCCAAGCCGTTTGGAATGGACCACCCTGACGGGTTTAACGACTCCGTTGGCCGTTCTAAGGTTCTAAGAAAACCAAAGAGAAAACTAATCTAAACTAACTAAAACTAAACAAACTAAACTAAACTAAATAAAACAAACTAACTAAAACTAAATACAAGAAACTAACTAAAACGAACTAAACTAACTAACAATAAATAAAACAACTATTACTAACACTAAAACAAACTAATACACTAATCTAATTAAAGTTAACTACTAAAACAAACTAAAACTAAAACTAAACTAAACTACTATATATACACAATCTACTAATTACTACTATACTAACTCTACTAATTAGCTGTCTAACTACTTATTGTACTATAACATATTCACAAATATACAATATCTACAACTGGCAGATTTAAATAAAACCTATAAAACTCATGTGCTTTCTGCCCTAAGATAGAGAAAGGTATTTCTTTTTCCTTTTTGATTTTATAATTTTATAAACAAGAAATAGAACTCACTGAAATTAAACAATCAAATATATTAACTATACTAAAATAAACATTCGATAAACTGACCTGGAAACGCTCCAGATTTGTCCTGTGTATGATGACTTCGAAGCTGGTTGGAGGAAGGAAACTCGCACCGGATAATCCAAAAGCTTCTCGTAAACGATAGGCTGCACTGCTCTTTGAGTTGTTTACAGGACAAACAAGACATAAAAAATCATAACAATTATATGATTTATAAATCTCTGCAATAAGGGAAACCTGTTATGAAAAAACTTATACTTGATAATTCAACTTATGAAGAAGAGAAATCTGTCATTCACAAACTGAACTAAGCAATTGCTATGTTTTTTTAAATGCTGGAAGAAATCAGATATGGATTATATTGATTAAATTATATCATTTGCAAAAGACTAAGATAGCTAAAGTAGTCATTAACCAAATGCAAATAGATACACATAAACATAAAACAAAATATTGATATCATGAAAAGCTAAAGCTGTAGCAGAATATCAAATTTTGTCTCAGTCTGTATTAAAATTCCATATCCTTGTTCTCCCACGAATGAGGATGATCATTATTACAAAAATAATAAGTATTTATAAGTTTCTCCAAAGGGTAAAACTTTCCCGTGGATAGTATCAAACTGTTTACATAATTTGGGAAGATATTCCCAAAATCAACTAAACTAGGAAATTAAAATGCAAGTAAAATATCTCAAATATCCTCTAACTGCTCATCAAATCCACTGCAATTTCAAATTCATCTGCAATAGACCAAAAATAACAAGTTAGAAAGATATTTTATTAGCAAAACAATAAAAATCTAATCCTACAGACTTAGCTACAGAATCATCTGATTCTGTAGCTAATCTAAAATAACATACAGGATCAGAATTGAAATCAAATCAAATCTTTTAAAAGAATCAAAACTAATTTTCTTCCAATGATCATTTAAAACGAATCACTCAAGATTCAAATGATTTTATCATTCAACATTAAACAGAATCAAAAGTGATTCAATCGAAACAGGGGTAAGAATACTCTGTTTTTCTGTTACCATAAAATCGGGTCGAAAAGTAACAAGACTGTTTCATATCCAATTGAATTCAATAATGAGTCATATCGTATGTGATACGATCTAATCCAACACAACCATTTTCCACTTGTTATAGCTATAATGATATAGCAAAAGATTCATATCGTTTAATCGAATACACAGATGGAAAGACTCTTTCGATTATGTGTAAATGAAATCATACGTAACGGCATCAACCCAACCAAATTTGTGATAGATTTCGATCATTGATCCTTGCACAGTCAACAGACAGGATCGATTAATTGTGATCACAATCTTAATAGAATCGACAGAAGTGATAATTGCAAACTGGGCAAATAATCGAAACAAATCACGACTGAGTTTAATATAGAAATAAATCGTGAATCCAATCTCTTTTACAAATCAAAATCAAACAGAATATTCATTGCAATATGAATCCAACTGATAACATGGTTGAGCTAACAGTAAACCAATGTGAATTAACCGACTGGGTTTTTATCATAACCGTTATGAATTGAATCTATTCACGATTTGGGCGTGTTTGTACAGAGTCACATTGGAAACGATCTGAATTGTATTCCTGTTGCTCGAAGGTCATATGGGACATAAAACCATAACAATTAACCATATCAAAATTGTTGTCAATCATAGCGTATACGTTATAACGAAATCGAAACGAAATGCGATTGTGTTCTAAATTGGATATGAGAAACACTTCCTGTCTTGAATAGGTACAAACAAATTCGATTGACAACAGAGCATCCGTTTTAACTCAGTCAAACAAATCAAATCCACACCAAGATCAATCAAATCGATGAAAATCCAATCGAAGCTAAACTGGGAAAACGAGCTTCCATTTAGTCAAAGCAAAACTATGTATAGAATGCATACAATGTAACAGATCCAATCAATGCTATAAACAGAACTGTTTAAAACCGAATTCGAATCGTTAGAGAAACAAGTGATATCAAAATATACCTGTGTGATGATGAGGCTGTTCAATTATGCTAGCTTGGAATTCATGACAGTTGTGGCTGATTCCACATTTTTAAACAAGATGGAGCATGTCGTCCTTTGTTTCTTATTAGTGGCTTGTAGCTTAGCCTTTTGACTGGTAAGCAGTGCAACCTGGTCCTCCAAAGAGTGAATTCTTGACTGTAGAATCGGAACATCAAGATAATATCTCTCTAACCACGAGCTGCATTGATCACAGGGTGACACTGTAGGTTTAGACAGAGCGGGAGAGGATTTGGATAAATGACCGGGGGCTTCACAAGGCAGCTTAATGCCTGGGTAGTTAGGGTCGTCCTGTAGGCAAGGGGTAGGTTTGACACAAAGTCATACGAGGGTTCGACACACAAACCTTGCGAGTAGGGGTATTCGCTAGCCAAGAAACGCTCCACTTCCGAATCAGAGTCCTCACTCAACACGATAGGGTTTGGATCGACAGGAGGTTTTGGCTTATTTCTTGCCATCCGTGAAATCAAATGTGCATTCTTTTTTCCTTTGGCGTTTACAGTGGGTTTCACCTTGGGCTTTTTACCCATAGGCTTAACAGTCTCAACACCCTTGGTCACAGAGTGGGGTAGTTCGATAGGTGAGTCAGCCAAGGGTTTAGGTAGCAGGATACTGTAGGGTACTGGGGGTATAGCCTTCACCTCGCTCACCACAGGTTTGTCAACCTGTGTGGGGTTTGAATCCTCAAAATCATTCCGAGCAATGAAATTGCTCCAACAATCTCCATGTAAACTCAAATGACAGACAACAATAAACTTAACCAGCCCATAATGAAAAAGGCTACTATCAGCCTGGTTTCTTTTGTACTTCTTTGACATTTTAAACAGGCTTCTATGCAAATAATAGGGCATATTGAGCCGATAACCCATAAAAACCATAATCAAACGTAGGTGGTGTAAGAACACAAACCCGTACCGACCTTCACAGGTGATACACTGTTTGATTATGTTAAGTACCTGAATAGCTGAATACAAAATCACCACAACAGATATACAAGAACAATATGCAAAATCTCCTTTATTACCATCAAACCCTTGAGGTAGGGCAACACCATACAATGGATCCTATTATGGAATGGATCCTCTCCTGTTCACTTGCCTCTTCGAGGGGGCATCCTCCTATTGAGCTACCGCTCCAAATACAATACTTCTTTTCATGTCTCATTACATTGCTTGAACCCCTTTTATATAGTGCTACCATCACCTAAGAACATTCTAGAGGAGGAATCTTCTAGAAGTATAACTTCTAAGAAGTCCTCTTACATTTATTATATCTAACTACTCAAAAAATAAACCCAAGAAGTTTCGACAGAAAATCGCGACTTTTTTCTGGAAAAACCCTAAAAAACTGTTGAACTTAAAATGCTCATAACTTCACTTCCCGGACTCCATTTCAGCTGATTTTTTTTTTTGAAATTGGGTGAAATTGTGAGAAGAACTCAGATTTGTAATTTATTTTGGCAAATTCAGCCTCCAAATGCTACAGAAATAAAAACAAATCGCACCGCCGTCCGCAGAAAAAACCCTGAAAATTGCAGATTTTAAAACCTCAATATCTTGACTTTCCGGACTTCGTTTCAGACGAATTTTTTTTTTAACTTGGGTGTTTTTCTGAGAGGAACTCATATATACAACCCTTTTCTGCAAATTTTTCACAGAAATATACTGAAAATGTCTGGAATGTCGCGGCCCTCTTTTTTCTTCTCCGAAAAAATATCTGCAAAAATAAAAAATAGTTGCCCACAACTCCGGCCAAGGAAAGTGCTCTGATACCAATTGTTAAGTACCTGAATATCTGAATACAAAATCACCACAACAGATATACAAGAACAATATGCAAAATTTCCTTTATTACCATCAAACCCTTGAGGTAGGGCAACACCATGCAATGGATCCTATTATGGAAGGGATCCTCTCCTATTCACTTGCCTCTTCGAGGGGGCATCCTCCTATTGAGCTACCGCTCCAAATACAATACTTTTTTTCATGTCTCATTACATTGCTTGAACCCCTTTTATATAGTGCTACCATCACCTAAGAACATTCTAGAGGATGAATCTTCTAGAAGTAGAACCTTCTAAGAAGTCCTCTTACATTTATTATATCTAACTACCATAGTGGGCCTTATTTAATAATATAGTGGACCTAGTCCACCTTACATTGACCCCCCACTACCTCTCTAGCTACCTTACAGATTATCATCAATAAATCATGCCATCGTTGTTTAAGCATGGTCATGGGCATACCTTTATCACAGGAGGTAACTTTATGCGACTGGAAGAGCAGTGTCCATGGGACCTCCTCTACTTTGCAATTCTTGGACCATCGTTATCCAGTGGCCGGTAAACCCATAGCAAGACTGATAAACTGTTCGTCAATTTGCAATTGAATATCGCCGACCTTGGCTCGACAACCATCAAATGTCAGAGAAAATTGTCGGGCTACGCAGAGGTTAAAACCCTCGAATTTTTGTATAAATGGAAGCCACCCATTTTCCTCGAGGTCACTGCGGGCACTGTCAAACATCAACAGTGCCTGGCTGCCATTGGGTTCAGCTCAAATGACTGGGGCCATGGTGCGAGCACATGGTAAGGGCTTGGTTCGAATTCACCAACGCACAGGAGCAGAGCTATTCGGTCTAACAACAATGAACGATCAAAGGGGAAGCATTAATGTGTGCATACGAAGGTGGTGGAGTTATTCACCGCCATGCACAATAGTTATGGTAAAGTACAATCGGCAAATTCCACATCTGTTCAAACAATCATAACATAGCTCAAAAACCAATCGTTTGGCCAACCAAAGGATCAAACGGTGAGTGTTATGCCAATGCGTCAAATCAACTATAGTTTTTAAAACCATTGACATTCATCGTGCAACCAATACCAAATGTTAGCCATGCGCCATTGTATAAATGTTTAATCAAAAGTTTTAAACCATTGTGCCAATCGAATTCAAAAAATTGACAAGCCAAGAGCTATAAAAAGATTAACATAAGGATCATATATATATATATATAAACAAAAATAAATCATGACCCCTATGCAATTCAATGACTAGGCAAGTCACAAAAAATATAAATATATATGCTCAATGCCTCACAAGTTTAATAAAATCAAGTTATGCAATCAACAAAAGAATGTCCAAATAGGCGTAGTTTGAAAATCCTTTCAGCCACGTAACGATAAACAAAAGGTAAGTGCCATAGAAAATATCGATAAAAAGATGACGACAGCTCAGATAGTGATCGAAATGTGACCTCGAAAGGAGAAGTTTTCACGCTTATAGTCATGAAAACTTGTTGAAGACAAATTTGCAAATGTCGCAAGAAATGAAAATATCATCTATTTGAAAAATGCGACGACAATTTGAAGTTCATAAGACATAGGTGTAGGCATCTTATAGGACAATAGAAAAAATTGAATTGGCTACCAACACATACCAAGATGCTCAATGAGGGACAATATTTTGAAGGAAAAACATAGTGGAGGATTGGCTGGACATTTCATCCATGATAAAATGTTTGCACAGTTGAGCAGTTCATATTATTGGCCAGGTATGAGAACAGGGGTGATAAGATTTGTGAATAGATGTAGAATCTGCCAACACGCAAAGGGGAAAAGACAAAACAATGGATTGTATCATCCATTGCCAATACCAAAGAGGCCTTGGGATGCAATAAGCATGGATTTTGTGTTGGGATTGCCAAGAACGCAAAGGGGATTTGATTCCATATTTGTGCTAGTGGATAGGTTTTTAAATATGTCACATTTCATCCCATTCCAGAAGACCAGTGACACAATGCATGTTGCAAATCTATTTTTCAAGGAAGTTGTGAGACTTCACGGCCTACCCAGGAGCATTGTCTCAGACAGAGACACAAAATTTGTTGGTCACTTTTGGAGGACGTTGTGGAAAAAGATAGGGATAGAATTGTCCTCCATCTCAGCTTATCACCCTCAGACAAATGGGTAGATTGAGGTAGTAAACAAAAGTTTGGGAAATTTATTAAGGAGTTTAGTCACTGAGCATCATAGTCAGTGGGATCAGATTCTGCCACAAGCAGATTTTGCATACAATGATTCACCAAACATGAGCACTAGAAAGAGCCCATTCCAAATACTATATGGAATGCAACACAGGGGAGTGTCTGAGTTGAGAGACTTGGAACAAGGTGAGATTAGAAGCGCTGGAGCAGAAGATTTTACTGCTAAAATGCAAAAACCCCGTAACTAGATCAGAGAACAATTGCAGAGTTCTAACCAGAAATACAAGCATAGATCTGATCAACATCACAAGGAACTTCAATTTGAAGTAGGAGATTAGGTTTTGGTACATCTCAGGAAGGAAAGGTTCCCTAGGGGAACATATAACAAGTTGAAGATGAAGAAGATAGGACCCTGTAAGATCTTAAGGAAGTTTGATGCAAACACCTATGAGATTGAGTTGTTAGATGGTGTGGGAATTTCACCCATATTCAATGTTTCAGACCTGTATCCTTACAGGAAAGATGACACAGAAAGATTATGTGGGAGAAACAGATGCCTATGGAAGAAAAGCCACAGATGGAGAAAATTGTGGATCAGAGGATTGGCAAGAAGACCAGAAGGAAAACCTATTTTGAATATATGGTGAAATGGAAGGGACACCCAATCGAGGATGCCAGTTGGGAAAATGAAGCCGCCATCCAGAAGCTGGGAAAATCAGTACAGGAGCTCATGGACAGGAGTCCATGAATTTTTGTCAAGGGAAGTATGATGCAAGAGCATCATTGGCAAGCGTGCAAAGGCAGGACCACTCAGCACATGGGAGTTCTTCTAGAACTTCAACGTTGGCAGTAGTAGTCGATTTTGAAATTTGCCTTAACTCAGTGCCAGAATTCACCTTTGGAGGCATGCTTGAACCAATGCCAAAATTTACCCTTTGAGGCACATTTTGAAAGTCACAAGCGAAGCAGGAGTTTCCATTACGACTCTGGATTTAGACTGGTCTAAGATAGCCAGTAGATTTAGTTTTTAGAGTAGATAAGTAGGCAGGGGGGAACCCTAAAAATCTCTGGGAGTTAAATAGAGTTTTGGTATGTCAAGATAGGGAGAGCTGCAATACAGAGGGAGAATAGCGTAAGAGAACTGCAAGTTAGCAGAAAACTCAAGCTTTCAAAGCTGTTTTAATCATGGATGATTT
>ML841137.1:39521-72182 GCA_009831015.1 Picea engelmannii
GATATAATAAATGTAAGAGGACTTCTTAGAAGGTTTTACTTCTAGAAGATTCCTCCTCTAGAATGTTCTTAGGTGATGGTAGCACTATATAAAGGGGTTCAAGCAATGTAATGAGACATGAAGAGAAGTATTGTATTTGGAGTGGTAACTCAATAGGAGGATGCCCCCTTGAAGAGGCAAGTGAACAGAAGAGGATCCCTTCCATAATAGGATCCATTGTATGGTGTTTCCCTACCTCAAGGGTTTTGGTAATAATAAAGTGTGGTTTCTTTTATCTTGATTTGTGGATATATTGTGTATTCAATATTTGTGGTGATTATATTTGTAGATCTATTCAAGTTCCTAACAAGTGGTATCAGAGCACTTTCCTTGGCAGACATTGTGGGCAAATATTTTTTATTTTTGTAGATTTTTTTTCGGAGAAGAAAAAAGAGGGCCACGACATTCCAGAAAATTTCGGTATATTTATATGAAATTTTTTTAGAAATAGGTTGTATATCTGAGTTCCTCTCAGAAAAACACCAAATTTGAAAAAAAAAAGTTTGAAATGGAGTCCGGGAAGTCAAGATATTGAAGTTTGAAAATCTGCAATTTTTCAGGATTTTTTCCGCGGACGACGGCGCGATTTTTTTTCTTATTTATGTAGTGGCTGGAGGCTGAATTTTCCCAAACAAATTATAGATCTGATTTACTCTCACAATTTCACCTAATTTCAGAAAAAAAATCAGCCGAAACGAAGTCCAAGAAGTGAAGTTATGAGCAATTTAAATTCAACAGTTTTTCAGGGTTTTTTCGAAAAACGCTGCGATTTTCTGCAGTAAGTTATTGTTCTATTTTTTGGGTTTTTTCATGACGACCATGGGACCGAAGAGTTCATAGGGTGATCAAATGAATATTTCCTCTCAAACCCTCAAGGGAATTTTTGAATCATTCAAATCCAAATTGTATGACACATTGGATGCTAGATTGCATGACCTTGCAAATGGCCTCAATGATAGTTTCCGTAGTATTCAAGATTCATTGGATAACATGAAACATATATTTCTTATGGCGGACATCAGGGATGAATATAATCAATAAATATATGTTTGGTATGATTTTGAGGCCGATTGTGATGATTGGTATATGGATAGTTGTCATTTCTGGGATGACAACCACTTTCATATTTTATTTGATGACTCTAATCCACCTTCTGTAGAGAGCATCAATGTGACAAGTCAAGAGCCAATGATTATTTTTTTTTTTAACAAGAATGGGTATGGATTTCTATTAGAGTTTGGCCAAAATGCCTTTCATCGGTTACATTAGGTCGGGCATAGCCCTTAAACTTTCTTCCACTAACTGATCATAGGCCCCAAAATTTGGGAATCCACAGATTTTACTCGAGACTATCGAGTCTATCTCCGTTATTTTCCCTATCTTAAATAGACATACAAACTGATTCAGTAAAATGCAGAAAAACATAGCAAAATTTATGGTATGGAATCCCACTCCTCACTYCCTTCTGTCAAGAGGAAGCCTGYGGGAAGTGGAACTGCCCTGTTGGCTTCCAAATCAACATCCTTATTATTTTCCCTCAGAACATGAAGAAAGGATGCAGTCCGGAAAGATTTCACCAGAATTCTGATTCTTGAAATCACTCTTGCCAATCTGATATCTGCTGGAGAGGAATCATCCACTAAGACTTTGATAATGGACTGAGAGTCTCCAATGATACTGACATCTGAAATACCAATAGCCTATGCTTGCTTGAGACCTTGTAGAAGTGCCAAGGCCTCAGCTTGCATGCTAGTAGACTGCCCTAATCCCCAAGTGAACTTTGACACAATTATGCCCTCTTTATTTTTTATAATTCCTCCTACCCCAGCCAATCTGGGGTTGCCTTTCACTGCCCCATCGAAAAACAAGGAGTATCTGGATTGCCTGAGGAGTAGATCTGATAGGTCATTCTCCTTTCCTCTGAATTGCCACTCTTTTATGTCCTTGTGCTGCCTTATATCGCCAGAGAATTGGAGATCCAACGAGGCACCCCATTCTAAGTCTTGCTGGCTTAGATTCAAATCCGGCAAATGTCCCCCCAGACTTTCTTTCCATAGACTTTTTATTTTAATGATAATGAACTGCGAGTTTAAGCTTTCATCTCTGAAAACTCTTCTATTACGCTCAAGCCAAATTTGCCAGCAAACAAATTTCGGTAAGGAGAGCCATGCAACTTTAAAATTTTCATTCTTTGGGAGCGTTTCTGGATAGAGATTTCGCCAGTTTGCAAATAGATCTATGATAGACATGGGTAAGATGAATTCAGTTTTCCAATAGCTCAATAGGCCTTGCCAGATTTCTCTTGAAAATTTGTAGTCTAATATGATGTGTTGGGCGTTTTCTTCACTGTCACAGCATAAATGGCATCGAGAGGGACCTTGGAACCCTTTCTTCTTCAATCTGTCAGCTGTTAAAATCCCTCTGTGACATAACAACCAACAAAATGAGTCAACCTTTGGCATGGAATTGAAATTCCAGAGCCCTTTCCAAACAACAAGATCAGGAGGGACGTTAGGACGATATTTAAGGCTTTTATATCCCTGTGCAATAGTGTACAGCCCTGGGGCGGCTCCCCAACCACGGGCATCCTTCTTTCCCATGCGCAGAGGCGCCTTACCATTTAGCAGAGATAGGAGGAGATCACGAGCGGGAGTCAGTTCTGGAGGAATGGGAGGAAGTCTCCAACGCAGCCAATTGTTGCCTGCCCACTAGGAGATGTCCCAAAGAGTTATGTAACCTACGTTGTTCAGCCACAAACAAAGCACATGCAGAGAGAAATGAGATGATAAAGGAGGATACATCATGATGCAATCGTCCCATATCCTAATTTCTTTGTCGTTGCCTGGAATCCAATACGCTTTGTCTCTTATTAAAGGGGCTGCTTTGTGGCAGAGTTTGATCAGATGCGAGCCTGTAGTGGGCAGGGAGGTGTCCAAGCATCTCTTCCTCTTCCCCCTGAAATATTTCCTCCATAGATCTCTTTGCACCCAACCTGGGTGTGGTCCAATGATCCTCCAGAAGATCTTGGCTCCCATGGTTATGTTTTGGAGGCTAAGGTCTTTGAAGTTGAGGCCTCCTTCAATCTGAGGCTTGCAAATTTTCTCCCAACTTACCAAAGGGATTTTCCTGTCATTGTGATTGCCCCCTTTCCAGAAGAACTTACGAATGAAGGCTTCCATTTTTTTTATGATGCCTGAAGGTGCAAGAAAAACAGAGAATTGAAAAATGGGGAGGCTACTGAGAACGGATTTGATGAGGACAGTTTTGTCGGCAAGGTTTAACCAAGAGAATCCCCAAGCTTGAATTTTGGCCTTAAATTTGTCCAATAGAGGAATCCAATCTCTGTTGTAAGCCAGTTTACGGAAGATTGGAAGGCCCAAATAAGTAAAAGAGGACCAAGAAAGGGAGGCAGAAAATCCAAGGATTCTGGAGATGGCAGAGAGGGTGGAAGCAGAGATATTCCAGCAAAAAGCTTTACATTTACCTTTGTTTAAACAACTGCATGTAGCTTCAATGTAGTCGTCCAAGACCTCCTTAAATATTAAAGCAGATCTGGCAGAGGAAACCCCTAACAAGAGGGTATCATCCGCAAACAGGGTGTGATTTACATGTTTAACCCCTCTGGCTATATTGAGCCCCAAGATCTCTTGGTCAACCAATTTCTGATCAAGGTAGAAACTCAGGACAGAAACATGAAGGATGAAGAGAAGCAGAGAGAGGGGGAAATCCCGCCTAAGCCCTCTTGAAGCTTTAAAAAATCCAGCTGCTCTCCCATTCACCAAGGGGGCGATCCAAGGATCGACAATACAAGCACAGATCCAATTTAGAAAGCCCATTCCAAAGCCACATTTTTTCAAAACTTCCCAAAGAAAGCTATGTCTGACCCGATCAAAGGCATTTCCTAAATCAAGTTTAATTACCATACCTTTCTCATTGCGAAGATGGATTGAGTGAATCGCCTCTTGCATGAGAATGAAATTGTCAGCAAGTTGTCTCCCCTGAACAAATCCGCCTTGGTTCTCCGGGATGATGACTGGGAGGATACCTTTTAGCCTGTTGGAAATTACCTTTGTGATTAATTTATATCCAATATTACAAAGAGAGATGGGCCGGAACCGATTAAATTCTTTAGCACCGTTTTCGTTGGGAATGAGGGCGAGAAAAGATGAATTGGTGCTGCCCCCTATTTTCTGGCAATTTTAGGATTTCAAAATTATTTTGTAGAGGTCTTTCTCCACAATCTGCCAGTAGGTTTGAAGGAATATTGCAGTGAAGCCATCCAGGCCTGGGGCTTTGTCTGGATCCATGTCGGAGAGAGAATCTTTTATTTCTTGTATAGAGATCTTCGCTTCCAGCTGTTGATTCATTAAAGGAGAGATCCTAGGGGGAACCACCTCCAAAAATTTAGAGTTTGGGCCGGTCACACCCTCTTCTCTGTACAGGTTTTGAAAGTGATTGAAAGCTACTCTCTTTATGCTCTCAAAGTCTTTGTGTGTCGAGTTACCATCCTTGATTTCTGTAATAGAGTTGAAGCTCTTTCTGGCTTAAGCTTGTTTGTGGAAGAAGGAAGTATTTATGTCTCCCACTTTAAGCCATAAACTCCTAGACTTTTGTCTCCAATGCTCTTCCTCCGAAAGGCAAGCTTTATGGAAGCTTTATTGAAGCTCAGCTTCCTTATCCAATACTTCTTTAGTGATTTCAACATCTTCACTTTGGGCATGATGCTAGGCAAGTATGTCTTGGGCCTGCCTTCTCTCTATTGAAGGGGAGGGAAGAGATTTGGCCCAAGATTTAAGAACAGCTTTCAGTCTTCTAAGTTTTTCCTCCCAAATGAAGAAAGGTGAACCTTTCACTGACGTTTTCCAACTGTCCAGAACCAGATTCAGAAACTCAGGTTCCTTGACCTAAAGAGGATTGAACCTGAAGGGAATGGGGCCAAGATCATTGTGGCCCAACATCTCAAGCATAATGGGCTTATGATGAAAAACATTGCATGGGAGTATATGCAATCTAAATTCTAAGCCCAACAAAAGGAAGGAACTTTGCACCAAACATCTGTCAAGTCTAGCAGCAATGTGACCAAGACCTATTCTTTTATTGGACCAAGTGTACTACCATTTTCTGGGGGGATATCTAGCAGATCCCAGTCCTGCATGAGGTCTTCCACCCACTCCCTTACAGGGTCCCTTATGATTGTGCCTCCTCGCTTTTCCTCCATGCGCAAGGTAAGATTTAGATCACCTACAACAATGATGTTTTCTAAGTTTTCTGACTCCGACAGATGCCTGATGGAGTCCCAACACTTCCTTTTCTCCCCTATATTTGTTGGAACATAGACATTGAAAAGACTAAGTGCCTCCCTTGAGTCCAAAGGTTGGAGCTTCAAAAACAGCCAATGGGTGTTGTGCAGCTTGGTGACCAGCCTATACTTGAGAGGATTCCAAAGAGAGCCCAGTCCCCCAGAGGCTCCCCGTGCTGAAACTGCTTGACCTCTACTTCCTTTCCTGAATCTTTTACTGATTTGGAGAAACTCATTGTCCTCCATTTTGGTCTCCTGAATCAGAAGAATGTCTGGGGCTTCTCTTCTTATAAGGCTTCTCGTTGCTTCTTCTTTCACTTTGCTCCCCATTCCTTTGCAATTCCAGGAGACAATCTTCATCATTTATTTTTATGGTGAGGGGCTCCCTTGGAGCCTTGCACTTGATTTTTAATCATCTTCGTATTTTTGCCAAGGAGTTTCTCTAGAGTGGGCTGGCTACCCTGAAGCTTATCTTTATAAGTTTCTTGGTCTCTCTTTTCTCTAGCAGATTTGCAGCCCCTTGCAGATCTTCTGACTGATGTCTGTGTCTCTCCTATTTCTCCATCCTCCTAAGACTCCTCCGATTCATGCTCCTCCTCGGAGGCTTCTGTTTGCTTATCCTTATTTCTTTCCGTGGCACTTTCTTCAGGACTTGTTCCTGCTGAAGTCATTTTCTTTGAGGGTTTATCCTGCCTAGCTTCTTCCCGAGGAGTCTCTTCTGTAGAGCTTAAGAGCTCATACCTATTTCCTTGGCTTTTTGGCGAAGGATCATTCTGGGTGGAGGCAGGCTGAGAGCCTTGAGCCCCAGTCTTACTGTGAGTTGTCTTTGACCTCTTGACTTGGTTCCAACCATCTTCCTTTCCTTTCTCTGCTTCCCCTTTGTTCGGGAACCCTCTTGCAAAATGGCCATAGACGTGACATTTACTGCATTTGAAAGGGAGCTGCTCGTAGTCCAGCACTTGCACATGCGTCCAACTGCCAACCTTTATTTTGATGGCCTCTGGAAGTCCCACCTCTAAGTCCACCTCGACACATATTCGGGCACAATCATACTAATCGTTGTTGTTTGCTCTATCAATGAACTTTCCTAAAGCATCTCCAATGTGTTTGAGGGAATCCCAGTTCCAACAGTGCATAGGAAGATTAGGGAGCCGAACCCAGACAGGAACTGTCGTTGGGACATCCACGACCGCATCAAATTCAGGGGTCCATTTATTGAGGTAGAGGCCCTGAGGTCCCATGAAATAGGGCCCATTCCTGAAGATCAAATCTTTGTCCTCCTTTGTGTTGAACTCGAACAAGAAGTAGCCTCTACCCAAAAAATATGAGGTGACTTTGTTCTTGATCAGCGGAATCCAATTCTTAACGACCCAATTTTTTGTCGATTTTGGCCAGGGCCAAAGGCCTATGAATTGACCCACCAGGGCTCGATCTGCCAGGGACAAGGCGACCTGGATTGGACCCTCAGGAACATCGTCGAGCTTTTTGACGAACTTAGTGGCTTCAGACTTCTTCTTTTTGGGCAACGAAGCTAGCAGAGAGGAGAAGGCAGCTTCAACATCCGGGGGCAGAGCATGCAAGGGCCCGAGGGGCGAGCCTTGAGCCTCCATGGTAGCATCCTATCAATTATTGTTGACTAGGACAAGAGCCAATGATTATTACCAGTGTCCATCTTGCATATTCTACAGTGGTAATATTCCTTCCAGATTCTTCTACGACCATTTTCCACTATGTGGATGGATCTTCTTATTTGGATCCACATGATAGGTGTCAGTCTTTGGAGGATCATTTTGAGTTGGTTATTGGGTTCCAAAATCTTCCACAAGAAGTTCACATGAGAACTTGGACATGGGACCTGGGCTTACAATGGTGGTTGGACTACTTTAACATGGTGGCTTTCCTTTCTACATGGGACCTTGGTTCTCTAGTCTTCTTCAGCATTATGGTCCACAATTATCCATGGGACCCTGGTATATGGTTGTACACCAAGCGTTGAGGACAACACTTTCATAAGGGGGATGGAATGTAAGGTAGCTAGAGAGGTAGTGGGGGGGCCTAGAGGACCCACAGTGATAACAATGGAGCTCATTCAATGTAAGGTGGACTATGTCCACTATATTATTAAATAAGACCCACTATGGTAGTTAGATATAATAAATGAGTAATTAGATATAATAAATGTAAGAAGACTTTTTAGAAGGTTTTACTTCTAGAAGATTCCTCCTCTAGAATGTTCTTAGGTGATGGTAACACTATATAAAGGGGTTCAAGCAGTGTAATGAGACATGAAGAGAAGTATTGTATTTGAAGCGATATCTCAATAGGAGGATGCCCCGTCGAAGAGTCAAGTGAACATAAGAGGATCCCTTCCATAATATGATCCATTGTACAGTGTTTCCCTACCTCAAGGGTTTGATAGTAATAAAGGAGATTTTGCATATTGTTCTTGTATATCTGTTGTGGTGCTTTTGTATTCAGTCATTGGTTCCTAAAAATATATGGGAATGTGGTCATTCAATGTAAGGTGGACTAGGTCCACTATATTAATAAAGACCCACTATGGTAGTTGGATGTAATAAATGTGAGAAGACTCTCTAGAAGGTTCCTAGGAGATAGGGAGAACTATATAAAGAAGTGTAGGCAATGTAAAGAAGCATAGTGAATAATAATATGATTGTACAAGCAAGGATTGCTTGAGGAGTTTTATCCTTCCATAAGGATTAATATATGGTGTTACCCTACCTCAAGGGTTTTGTCTCTATTTCTTGTGTTCAATATTTTGGTGAATGGTTTGGATTATTCTTATTGAAATTATTGGTTATTTTGAGATTTATCTTTAGATCTGGTATAGGTACTTAACAATTAGTATCAGATCACTTTCCTTGGCCAAAGAAGGGAAGATTTGTTTTCACTTTTTGCAGAATTTTTTCTAGGGAAGAAAAAGAGGATGGTGCACTTCAGGTTCATATCTGAAGCTTTACGAGCTGAATTTTGATAATAAAAAAATAAAAAATTGAGTATTTGAATTCCTCTCGTAAAAATACCCAATTAAAAAAAAAAACAGTCGAAACGAAGTTTGGGAAGTAAAGTTATGAGCATTTTAAATTCAACAGTTTTTCAGGGTTTTTCCGGAAAAAGCCACGATTTTCTGCTGTAACTTATTGTTCTATTTTTTGGGGTTTTCATAGCAAGATGTATTTTACAGGGAAATGTGATGGCCGTAGTATTTAATCATTCATTAAAGAAAGAAAGTCAGCATGGTATAATTGGCTCCATTGGGTAGATCTTAAATTGCAAGGCGATGCTGCCATTTGGTGGAAATCGATTGATTATAAGGAGATGATGACACTCTCCAATGGAAAATTTGAAAAAATATTGTTAGACAAGTGGTCTCATGGAGAAAATAAGGATAAAAAGAGAACCAAGAGTTTATTTTCATGTGAAAAATCTATATTAAAGGTTCATGGTTGTATTCATAAAGAAAATATCATTGTTTCTATTAACCCTAGTTGCATCCATAATTTTATCAATGTTCAGTTGGTTAATAGATTGCAAGTTTCAATAAAGAATATTCAAAGCACAAAGGTTGAGGGTGAAAATGTTCAAATTTTTAAATATTTGAAGATTACCATGGATAAATATGAGTTGTATTCAGATTTTTATGCTATGGATATGGATAAAGTGGATATTATTTTGGTATATCCTTGGATAGAATCAGTGGGTACCATTAATATTAATGTGCAAAAGAAGTTTTTAAAGTTTTGGTACAAGAAAAAGAAAATCACATTGCAGGATGTGTCTCTTAGTAAGAAAGATGGACCCATGGAAGCTAGCAAAGAAGTTATTGCCCAGTCTGAAGTTGAATCGGAGGTAGAGTCTACAGAAGGAGATGAAGAAAAACTAAAAGAAGGACATAATCAGGAAGCTAAGGAGGTCATTGACTAAAAGGCACAAAGTGTTGCATATTTGAAGAAAAAAGAATAAATTCCTACAGTTGTTGTATATTGCCATCCACATCATATAGAGATACAAAAGTCATCAAGGCAAGGGCATGTGCATCAACATATTTATGCACCAGTAGGGCACCAGACAGGAAACCGATCAAGAGGTGCATGGAGGACTACCGACACTACGGAAGGAGCTCAAGCTACAGAAACAATCCCATGGCAACCCCGACATAATGCAGAGAAAGATAAGGGTGGAAAGGTAGTAGATATACATCATGTTCGACTTCCATTGGGATGGATGGATGGTCGTAGTTGGTACCAGTTGGCTACATTGTTTAGCCGATCATATTGTATGGTTTCTTCTCATGTTTCGAGGATGAAAAACGTGAAGGGGGGTGGAATGTAGTATACCTAGGGAGGTAATATGGGGTACCTAGGGAGGTACCCAATGGAAATGTAGTTATGTGTTATTAGTGGAAGTCATTTAATATATAAGAATGTAGTCATTCAATGTAAGGTGGACTAGGTCCATTATATTAATAAAGGCCCACTATGGTAGTTGGATGTAATAAATGTGAGAAGACTCTCTAGAAGGTTCCTAGGAGATAGGGAGATCTATATAAAGAAGTGTAGGCAATGTAATGAAGCATAGTGAAGAATATTGTGATTGTACAAGCAAGGATTGTACAAGCAAGGATTGCTTGAGGAGTTTTATCCTTCCATAAGGATTAATTTATGGTGTTACCCTACCTCAAGGGTTTTGTCTCTATTTCTTGTGTTCAATATTTTGGTGAATGGTTTGGATTATTCTTGTTGAAATTCTTGGTTATTTTGAAATTTATCTTCAGATCTGGTATAGGTACTTAACACTGTGTTATGGTGTTCTTTATGATTACTGTGGAATGTTGGCATTTGAAGGAAAATAATGCATGTTGTTTCTTTGTAAAGCCCGCGCATTGGTTATTTAAATAAATGTCGGTCAACTTGGGGTTTATTCTGTTCTCTGTGAAAAATGATGTCCATAGTGCAACAAGCTTTCAATTTCATTCACGCGGGGTTTTACCTCCATTTTGTGTATCAGTTGTTGTCACCCATTTTTTCGTTTCGATCGTTGTTGGGATTTGTTCTCTAGGTTGCAATGCAACTGTCGATAATGGTATTGTTCTTGATCTATTGGCTGAGCCCCTAGATATTGTTTGTTATGGTTTTTCTTATTGCCACTATCACTGAAATCTTTGCACAATCCAATCTTTGTTTCGCTCAAAATATTAAAGGGAAGCATGTGTATGTATTGAGTGGCCACGGGTTGTGCTCTGTCATTCTTTTCACAAGAATTTTAAGCATTCGCTTCTCTCATCTCTGTTGTAGTGGCCGACTGATATGATGGCGAGCCTCACTGTCAATTGTTTCGAAGGTTATAGACCTCTTTGGTGTTGGAAGAGACACGATCTCTCAATGTCTTCGAGGATTATTCATTTTTTAAACCAACCCTCGTTTCCCCTCTGCAATAAAGTTTTAAGAGGCATCTGTGTGTGCCTGGTTTGTTGAGCTTGAATTGCTTTGTTTCTACTCGGGCATTCTCTTTATGGCTTTGTCAATATTCTCGAGTTATAAGTTGAAGGACTATGATGTTTTCAAAAGAGAACGACTCTCTGTTCTTGCAAGATTATACTTGTCTACCTGTGGTTGCTTCTCGGTGGTAAATTATTTTAGGAGGTAAAAAGATTACGAGCTCTCCGTGTTTTTGAAGATTAAGCAGAATTCCATTACCTCTTTGCAATAATTTTCTAAAGAAACCTAATTGGTTCTATTGAGCCCGACTTGCTTCTATTCTTCCTCGGGCAACTTTCGGTTCTGTCAAGATTTTGGTTTACCAGTTAAATGACCGTGGTAATTTTTTTCAAGAGAACATGAACTCTTTGAATTCAACACCATTTCTTGATCGAGTCTTTGTATTTCCTCTATGTGATAAATTTGTTTGAACAAAAAAAAGGTATGGGTTACCTACAACCCGAGAGCTTTATTTTTGGTTGATTGTGGTCTTTCCACTCATTACTGTGTTAAAACCTAGCATGATCTTACTCCCTATCAAGTTTAAAGAAGACTCCTATGTGTCGATATGGTCTTGTTCTCCTCGTGCATCATATGGATTTGTCTTTTATCGAGTGTTTCTTTTGGAAGGAAGTCTGTATATGTTTGATGAATGCGAACCTCAGGTTCATAACTACATGTTTTTGGTTAAGTGTTGTGGTTGAGTCAAGATTAGGTCGATGATTATATTGTTGAATACCTGTGTGTATGTTTGGTTCATTAAACATGCTCTTGGTTCTGTCCAAATTTAAGAGGGACCTATATGTGATTAAATCGGGCCCAATCATTGTTTGGATGATAGTGGATTATGTTAGTCTGCGTTGAAAATATGTCCGTTGATGATTATTTGATTTCCAGGGATGAATATTGAATATGATATTTGGAATCACAGTGCGTATTATATTTTGTTTTAAAAGGAAAATGTCTAACATTAAAACATACAGGATTGTGACTCGAATGGTTATGATGTGACTGTGGAAATGGAAATGATAATTGCATGGTTATTGTATAGGATGCACATATTGTTATAATTGAAGAATTCTGGGCAATTGAATTGTTTTTCTTTATTGAAGACAATAATGCAATTAAGGAACAATTAAATGTTTTTGGTTTTGGAAGTGGATGCTCTTTGGATTGTAATTGAAACAGAGTTATGATTGTTGTTTGATTTAATTTATTTTTATGAACAATATTCGTCTTCTTCCCTTTCATATTCTCACTTTTTCGCTCATTATAATCCCCTCACAATCCCAATTTCATTTTTACACGCCCCGTTCAATAAAATAAAATTAAAACTCTGTATGACAGTGATAAAAAAATGATACATAAATAGATGGAAGCTAATATATTTTGGTATTGTTTGCACAATCAACTATTTAATGAATTGTTAAGCAGTACTCTTGCTCTTACTCCTTGTCATGATATCACTTTTTCTCTTATTACAACCCCCCCAAATATCCCATGAACCCTATTTCACCCTCTGTTCATTTGGAAATTATTAAATAACTTTTATGGATTGGATTGCATGGGTCTTATGTTAATTTCTGAGCCAAACTTTGTTTCATATTAAGAGAATGTCATGTATGGTCTGTTAAGAGCTAGTTTCTAATAATTGTTGCATACAGGACGAGCTTCTTCAACAGAGGAAGTCATGGTAGAAACAATAGGGGAAGAGGTAACTAGAATAGAGGGCCTAGAAGGCATAGATTCTCAATTCATTTCAATGCCGATCCTCAGGAGTTAAACCAACTTTTTCAAGCTAGGTTCTTCAATTGGATTGGGCAAGGGATAATTCAACCTAAACCAGAGAGGCCTCCCTTCCATACCCAAAATGTTCCTGGTATCCATGTGCCTCCACATGTATCTTTGCAACCAGAAGTTCTCGAGAATGATGGATGGTAGGATATTGTTCACCCGACAGTCTGCCACCATCATGGCTAGCCAAACTTGTCATTACCTCCTCCTCCACCACATGTGAACCCAAATGCTTAAATTTCTCCTACACACTCACCTGTATAGTCCTCCCATGCAAGAAAACGACTCAAAACCAAGGCTCCCCATGTGCATGACAAAGGAAAAGTTGTTGTTTCCCCCTCATTTCCTTTGAGTGACTCAACAAAGTCAGTGTCCTCCCGTATGCACTTGAGGGACGACTACTCCCATGTCATTAGTGAGATCAAGCCTCAAGGTTCCATCCAACCTAAGACTATTTCAGGGAAATCTAGAGAGGACAACAGTGACAAAAGAAGAATTGCCTCTCAAAGTGGAAAATATGGATTTTGATTGTGTGTTTATAATTGATTTGTTGAGGACAGTGGACTACAGAAAGTTTAGGACAACAAAATATTTTTGAGGATATTGTGGATATTTACATGTTTTGGATATAATTTGAATATTTCTGATATTTAAATTTCATATTGTGTAAATAATTATGGGAGCCACAAGGAGGCATGTGTTTAATTGGTTGTCTAATTATGTTTATTTTTGTTAAGAAATAAAAGGGAGCCATAAGGGGCCCCACCTACTTAGTTATTATTTAATAAAAGACCCTTAATTACTATTATTATTATGACTTCTACTAAACTAAAATTAGTTAAGTTTTAATTAACTTAACTAAATGAGGTAGTTGAACTACTTCAATTGATTTGGAATGCAAAAAATCCAAATGAGAAGGAAGAACAAGGGGAGAATAGAAGGAAAAAACAATACTAAGGTTTTCTCTTGAGTTTTATTGAGATAGTTCAGTTTTCATTCATTCTTCAATTCATTAAAGGCCTAATTCTCTTTTTTGACAATAGGGTCCTATGGTAGAAAACAAGGTTCAAAGCTGAATCATATCATTGAGATGTTTGTTTTAGAGGTGTTGATCTATTTTCGATAGTCTGCGTATACTTGTATGTTTATGAATTGAGTTTCATGACTGATAAAGGATATTGTGCATAGTCAAGTAGGCAATAGTCTGTGGCAAGTTGATCCAAATTTTAAAGTTCAGTTTTTACTTCTTGTCAGAGTCCTTTTGTATGGTTTTCATAAGGGATATCTAAGTTTGACCTTGGTCCATTCCCTCACATGGATTTTTGTAAAGAGAAAGATACTTTTGATTTCTTGGAATGAAATAAAGTGATTGTTATTCTGTCTCATCTATATTAATTTGTGACTTGGTTACTTTTGATTTTGATCTGCACTTTACTTTCTGCAATTTGTTTATATTCAGAAAATCATTTAAAAATTTCATATTTTGCAACAATATTTTCATCAAAAAAATCATCCTAAGCCCTTGCAATTAATACATGTGGATTGGGAAATACTTTTCGAGGCTATAAAACATAGGGTGATATTCCCGACTATCTTGCCTTAGCCAAGCATGATTAAAAAATGCTTGAGTAAGACAAATTCATATGTTTTCATGAACATTTATTTGGCGACCATACTTGGGAGATCTTCCATATCTCTCTGGTTGATTGTATGCTTGATTATCATTGAATATATTTATATTTCTGCTTTTGATCCTTTGACTGTTTCTTTTCTTCATGATTGTACCTGTTGCAAGGCAGCTCAATATTGAGCTCGGTCTTAAAGATCAAACTAGCATTGTTTTAACGTTGTTTAATACCATCTTAGAGACTGCTAATACCCAGGTTGAGCTTGAACGCTCATGGGAAGTGATTGAACAATATATAAGTGTCCGATAATGTTGGGAAGATAGGCAAAGACAACCTAGGAATCATCCATAGCTTTTCTTTTTCCTAAAGCTGATCTTCTTTTCATATCCTTAAACCCTCGCATCTTTAGTAGAAGAAGAGATATATCCCCTAAGATCAACCCTATTGTTGAAATAGGAAGAAGAAATGTTGTTTCGTCAACCCAACAAATTACTCTAAGGAGAACTTTGTCTAATTCAACCAGTTCGTCTTTCTCTCCCTTACCTATCGTTCACAAGATGGAATCTAATGGTGGCTCTGATGGCACTGGAAGTGCTTCTTCATCTCAACCTTTAGCCTCGTCAGTGATTGGTATCTTGTATAGTTATCAAGCCCCCGTCCAATCTACTACAAAGCACGCCAAAGTCATAAAAAAGTATGGACTCTTTCACTTTCAAGAAGATGCTACAACTACTTTGTGGCATGTTTCCTCCCCTCTTAACCTAGCACCTGTTACTTGTACACTTCCTAAATTCAAAGAGAATCTCCCTAGGTTTTCAGGGAATAACACGGTCACTACGAATGAACACTTGGTGACATTTTCCAATGCCTGTCACAACATAGGAGCCAATGACAATAACACTTGTATGCACTTATTTGTTAATTCCCTTGAAGGGAAGGCATCGACCGATTTCTTTGATCTTCCTCCCAAGATTCTTTCCACTTGGGAGGAGTTATTTTATTGGTTTAAGTCTACCTATGGGCGGTCTAAGAGCCTAGCCGAACAGTTATGGGAGTACAATAACATTTCTTATAAAGAGGGTGAGACTATCAAGTCTTTCAGCTTACTTTTTACCAAATTGTATAGCCCAATTCCCAAACTTATTCGCCCTTAGAACCAAGCCGCTTTTATGCATTACTATAATGCTTTACCTTCCCCCCACTGTCATAGGCTTGAAGAAAAGGCCATTGAAAACCTTGGTTTTGCTCTGCATACTTTTTTAGAGTATGAAGAACAAGTCTTCCCAAGGGAGACTCAGTTAAATAGACAAACATGCCCGCCCTCTTATAGCTTGTACAAGACATGAATAATCGAATGATAGTGCATGAGCAGAAGGGAATTGTCCCTTCACTTACCCTTGGGGCCTCATCTTCTTCCTCACCACCTTTTAGGAATCCTAATGAAAACAATTTTCAACTTAAAGCCATCATGCCTCGTAGTTGGTGTAACTTTTGTGAGGAACACCATAAGGAAAGTACTTGTGAGGTAAAGAAGAGTGCTAGAGATAAAATATTTGGTAAAAGACCTGGAACTACTATTGTTATCCTAGATTTTGAAGAACTAGAGGATGTCACTATCATAAATACTAGGAATAAATCCTATGCTCCAAAAGGTAAATATGATCCTCCTCACACTTCTTCTAGCCCAAGCTCATCTTCACTAGCTGCTACTGTACAAGTTACTAAAACTCTTGACAATCAAGGAACTTCCTCCCCTCTTCCCTCTTCCAAATACAACATTCTCAATCAATTGGCTAATATTAAAGCTAATGATAACCTCTTGGACATGGTTGCCTTCCCAAAGCAACAAAATCATCTGAAAAATTTCATGGAAGGTGTTGGCACAGGGGAATACCTAGGGTTCAACGCTTCAACAACGCACCAACAAAACCCTAACTACCAGCCCTTTCGGCAACACCTGCGAAGTAGATGAAGTCTCACCCAAGGTAGAGGCAGGGGGGGTTGTAGGACTCAAGTGTCTACAACCTAGCTGGGACACAAATATGTGATCACAATACTTAATAGAGAACTTAGCAATTAACATTCGTTATTTTTTTACTCTTATTCACATCGCAGGAAAAAACCCTAATTATGGAACAACCACAGAGCCAAAAAACCAACTTCGCATAGGACAAGGGACCTGCACGCACTTCGCCAGATCCTCCTTCCCTGAGTTGGGCACAACACAGAGCCTTCTTACAATCACTTGCACTAAACTCTGCAAGTTCTCAACACATAGTATGCACAGATCCTTCACAACTAATCGCACTTAGAAACCTTTACATATCTTGCACAAAGCCAACTTAGATGTGATCTTTCTTACAATGCCTAACTAATTATTTATACATTTACAAATGGGTCCTAAGCATGGGTAAACCCATAGGACGACATACCATACCCGTTACATAAGCCATGAACCCAAAAATCCCACAAAAAGGGGGTGAGATCCTGTGATCTTCACTTCACCTGGATGCCCCATCTTCGATCTGCCTGTCAAAGTCCCAAAAATGGTCAAACACAACCAAGGTTTTCCAAAACTTGGTCGAGGGCCAACAAGCCCCCAACAATCGCCTGTGACTCGTCTTGAGTCACTCTGATCTGGGCAACTCTGCTTCAAAGGCCTCGAGCTTGGCTTGAGCTGCCTCAATTTGTTGCTTCACCAGGGCCTCCTGCTCAACGAACTCCTAAATGAATTTCTCGGTGATAGGTCCTTCCAAGTGTTGTTCCACTGTGGTGACCACTTGTTCCAATTGTGCACCTTGTCCCTCGATCTCCTCAAAAAGTGTGCAGGTTTCATCCTGTACTAGCTAAAGTCTCTGGGTCACTTCCATGACTTTACTTTGGATGGAATGTACCTGCTGCTGAACTATGCGCTGTTCTTGTGACCTTTTCATCTTCTCGACCACTGACATTAGCTTCAACTATGATTGTATTATCGTTGGTTGTTGCTTTTCTTCCTGGAGCTGTGACTCCAATGTCCTTAGTTTTAGGTCCTCTGCAAGGTGCTCATAGGTCTGTGCACTTAGATTATTGAGTTGCTTGCATTCTAAGTCCAATGCCTTGATTCTTTCGACTGCACTCCGGGCAGTTTCTTCCCTCTGATATCAAACTTCCTATGGAGTGCTTGACACTGCTTGCAATTCAAGTTATATTACTTTTGCTTGGAGCTATTGAATGGCTTCAGTGAGCTTCCGCACTTGGCTTTCAGTTGTTTCCCCTTCCATCTATGCCAGGCGAGACACAGAGCGAAGTGCTCTAGTGACTGCTTCTTTAACTCCAATTTTCTCCGTGAGTAGCTATTCATTTTCCTTCTGGATTTGCGCTCTATCCTCTGCAAACTTCGCCTAGAGGTCATATTTCTCTTGCTTCGCAACCCGAAACTGCTCTAGGGCTTCCTCCTTTGCTTGCTTCAATGCCTCTGTGGCCTATTCTTTTTCTTCCTGATCCCGACGAAGGTGAGCCTCTGTCTCATCTGCTATTCTACATAGCTGGGCAGGCTCATCTCCTACTTCTATGCCCCCTGATGACAATGACGCCATAGACACTGCATAGCTCAAATAAAGAGCCTGGTGTATCCCTTTGAGCTCCGCCTCGATCCAGTCATACATTGTCTCCTATTTGGCTTCACTTCGATGCAAAATGTCCTTGGAAGTATCTGATACAACTGTGATGATGAGGTCAATATCATCCACCGTAAGTACAGTCCGTAAGTGGGGCTTATTGGCATGTGAATTCTTCTGCACTGAGGGTTTCTTTGGAGAAACCTTTCATTTCTTGGATGTTTCTATCTCCATAAGGGGATCTTTAGGCAGTGTTACTTCACCCTGTTCCTGCATGTCTTCTTCCCCTTCGTTCTCTTCTTTGTCTACTTCGTCACCTCCTCCCCCTTCAAGTGAATATGGTGTAGTCTCCTCTGATGCGATGTGCATTTCATGTACTTCTTCCTTCTTCTTCTTCTTGCTACTGCCTGGTACATCATACTCTTCCCCGGTGACTACAGGACTTCTAATGAGGTTGGGATCGGAGAGTTCTGTCTGTTCGACTGGTACAAGGAATTTTTAGGCCATTTCTTGGTTATTTCCTCCATATATTCCTCGGTGAGTTTGTAATATGACTGGAGATCTTCCTTGTGTTCATCTCCACGCGCAGTGATGTAAATGAAGTTCCTATCTGCATGGAACTTCGTTATTGGCTTGAACCTATGAAGTGTATTCAAAGTCATTTGAGGGAAGGATTCAATGGCCCTCTTCAACTGTAAGTAATAAGTGTGGAACACCGCATTGGATTGTCATTGCTTCTCCATGTCGCTCGAATACTAGAGGGTAGTGAACCTCGCAGCCAGTGGTTCAGACGACTCGACTTTAGGGAAGGTTTCTCCCTCCAAAATATCCAAAGCGATGAAGGCAACGAGAATCAACAACTAGTTGAAGTGAAACTTGTAGACCTAGTCTTGCACTTCACGAAAATCTTGCTCCAATTGGTTGACGAGGTAGCTCGCCTAGTTCATCTGCATCCCTTCAATGCACTTTCCTACGAGGTTGATGACGAACCCCATGACCTGCATCGATCTTTTCTTCCTGACGAGATTACCAGCGATTAACTGGAAAGCTAGGTGCATTGCGCCATTTTGGATGGAGGATACCTTGTAGCCTCGCTTTCCTTTCTCCACATCGTCGCATGTGTCCTTTATTCGCTGCGCTAGGGCATGATCTGTTGCCTTCCCTAGGAAAAAATCCTAAGGGTCCAATCCTTGCATGCTCAATTGAGTGATCCAGTGGATCAACACCGGATCTACAATGAAGCGTCTATCCAACCACATGTAACCGCCATGGTAGCATGACAGGAGGAGTTTAAGGCACACATTAACCTCCTGATGTCTGCCGAAGTGTGGTATCTTCATCACATTAAGGATTGTTGATCTTGCGATGTCCATGGTCCACGACTAGGGGATTATCTTCGACTTCTTCCCCATTGTCTTTGTCAAGTACTCATGTGGTGTGATCATTCCATAATTCTTGTGGCCTCCCAAATTGAAATCACTAATATTTAGCATAAGAATCTATCCTAACTGTGGTCCAACTATGTGTATCCCCTTCAGAAGGTACATAGTGATTAGTGTATATTTGAAGTCCCTCAGGACGCTGTCACGACTAACCGTGCCAACTAAAGGCGGGATATAGTCGGGCAGGACAGATGGGATGAGCTTCGTGTTTGCCAAGTCATCACGATGCTTTCTTTGTTTCTCTATTGCAGTTCAGGATGGCCCATATTGATGTGCAGTCGATGGGGATGGTTGCAATCCTCTCGTTGACGAGGCCTGTACTTCTGTGGACATGAACTTCTCAGCCATAAGGTCGATCAGGATATCCTTGATAGACTTCTCTACTGCGGTAAGGTTTCCCGACATACACACTCGAGATCAGATATCTTAGATAGGTGGACAAACACTCAAGGTAAGCAGAATGGGTGGTGAGGTCTCAATAAGCATTGCGCGAAACCAATTAGTTCTCTGTGGGCTAGGATAATCACAATTTGCAAAAGTGTCCCCAATAAGACATTCAACGGGTTCAATAGATAATGTCATAACAGAATCCTCCAACAGGTAGGAATGCCTCAATCAATACAATTTGATCTGTTATGGCGCGGTCCCAACGGTCCAATGGCGATCTTTCTGGAAATAATTGTGTTTCTAGCCATTCTAGAGCGTCGTTCTAACGGTTTGGACTCCTCCAACGATCATATTGCTTCACTGTGGTGAAGTGCCAGTTTGCGTTGTTCTGCTATTTCGACGAGTTTCAAGTTCTGCAAGCCTTCCTTCTGCGAAGTCCTCTCTGGAACCTCCTGCAATTTTTCTAGCTTTGCTTTCTTCTTACTGAGCTTTCTTGCTTTCTTTCCTGTGATATGCGTCTCTAGATTCCTCTTTCCATTATTGTTCTTATCTCCTCTTAGTATAGTAACTTCGCACTGCTGAGGGTCTTTCACAGGGTTCGAGGGTAATACTTTTTCTCTTACTATTTCTGGAGTAGGTGCTCTACTCTTTTGCATGGATAAGTTCTTTAAGCCTTCTTGCGTTCTTTCAACTTCGACAGCTAGGTCTCTGGCCCTCAGTTGCTTCGATGTGTCCTCTTGTTCTTCTATTAAGTGCGCTATTCTCCTAGCCATGAAATCCCTTAATTCTTGCTTTTTCTGTTCTATAGATTCCTCTTCTTATTTCCTTCGGATCTGATCTCTCTCAATCCAAGTCCTTCCTAACAAAAGTGCAAAAGGAGCGTTTTTCTCAACAAAATTAATGAACTTGAATTCTTCTTCTGTCGATGTTCCATGAGAACTAATAGTACATGAGTAAGTCTTCCACATAGGGTTATCATCTTTCCTTTAAACAATCCTATTCCTCCCAATGAAGGAATCATAACAGGTTTTCCCAAAATTTCCCAAGTACTTTATGGCATAATGTTCACATGTGTTTCTGCATCGAATACAGAGTCTATGTCGAAGTCTCTTATTCTTGTTTCTATGCACTTTTTCTCTTTTAAGATCTCTGATAAACTGATGTCTCTGTGATCATTCAATGTTTCTTTCATCTGCAATAGTATAGCCTCTTATTCTTTCTAGTTCTCTAGTATATTCTTAGTCTCTTGGCCTTCCTCATGGTTTTCTTGTCTCATGTTCATTTTCTCAACTTTAGCAATCATTCTAGGGAAACCTAAAAATTCATGTCCAGTAGCTTTAGAACAAAGGCAAATAGGACCTCTACCAGGTAATTCCTTAGCAAGATGTCTCGTTCTTCTTCAACTATAAAAAATAGTCAATCTGCTCTTTGTCTTAAACGATCCCTAACCTTTCCTGTACTACGCTTTGGGATCACACTGATGGTCCTGCAAAAAAATATTTCTAGGATCTTGCATCCACTTGTTAGTCAAAAAATTCTTTCTATGCATAGGAATAACATATCTTTCACTATTTCTATCAGATCTATTCATATCATATCTTCTTTCTTCGAGTTGTGCCCTAGTTTTCAGACTAGGACGAAATCTATCAAAGATACCTAGATCCATTCTTTTGAAACAAAAGTTTCCACTTATCTTACCTTTATCAGAGCACAAAGATTTAAGATCTTACCTCTTTTCTTTAGATCAAGCTTCTCTTCTTAGCACAAAACTTCACAAGTCAAGTAGAGTATTGCACACTACAACAACAAATCTACGCACAAAGATTTATGTTTTCTTCAGTTCCTAGCAATCACAGTTTCATGTTCCGGCAACAAAACCATTTGTTGGCACATGGGCATACTCGGGTTCAACGCTTCAACAACGGACCAACAAAACCCTAACTACCGACCCTTTTGGCAACACCTACGAAGCAAATGAAGTCTCACCTGAGGTAGAGGCAAGGGGGGTTGTATGAATCAAGTGTCTACAACCTAGATGGGACACAGATATGTGATCACAATACTTAACAGAGAACTTAGAAATTAACATTCATTAGTCTTTGAATCTTATTCACATCGCAAACAAAAACCCTAATTACAGAACAATGCAGTATTCAACAAGATTTAAGCATATCTAACCATTTATCATATAACATCAAACAAATCTAGCATTCATTCATGTTATTAAGCACTAAGATACTACATCAGATACATCTAACATACATAAAGATTCAACACTAAGCATAAATCACATCAATAACACAAAGCAATCACAACACAGGATATACGTGGTTCACCCCTAGCATGGGGCTACGTCCACCAAGTCTTCGTCTTCTTTCAATATTATTACATGCACAGAGCCAAAAAACCAACTTCACATAGGACAGGAGACCTGCACGCACTTCGCCAGATCCTTCTTCCTCGAGTTTGGAACAACACAAAGCCTTCTTACAATCACTTGCACTTAACTCTGCAAGTTCTCAACACATAGTATGCATGAAGCCTTCATAACTAATCGCACTTAGAAACCTTTACATATCTTTCACAAAGCCAACTTAGATCTGATCTTTCTTACAATGCCTAGCTACTTATTTATACATTTACAAATGGGGCCTAAGCATGGGTAAACCCATGGGTTGACATCCCATACCCATTACATAAGCCCTGAACCAAAAAATCCTGCAAAAAGGGGGCGAGATCCTACGATCTTCGCTTCGCCTGGGCGCTCCGTCTTCAACCCACTTGTTGAAGTCCCAAAAATGGTCAAACATGACCAAGGTTTTCCAAAACTTGGTGGAGGGCCAACAGAAGGAAAAGATTCCATCATGGTCAATCTTTATGAAGAGGTAGATGAAGAGGATTCAACTGTAAATAAAGTAGGTGTACATAATTTTAGGCACCCTGTAAAAAACCCCTCATTTTTTTATTTTTGTAAAGATTATGGACAAAATATCCCATTGTTGTCTCATTGATGGCGGTTTGGGCCCAAAGTGTAATGTTGAAAATTATTATGGAAGAGCTAGGATTGTCTTGTACAAATGAAAATTCCAGAAGCATGCTCTCTTATAATAGTTTACAACAATCTAACATAGGTGAAATCAAGGATGTGACCTTGGTTTTGTGTACGCATCCTGAAATAAGGACAACCCTTAATATTCAAGTAATTGATATGCCAATGAGCAAATATTCAGTGATCCTAGGATGAGACTGGCAAGCCTGGACATGTGGATACCTCTCACTCAACGAGACACACTTATCCATTCCTCAAAATGGTAAAAACATCATAGTCCTAAGGGAGGGAATAATTTCACCTTATATAGAAAGCGTCCCACAACCTAATGTGAATTATATCGAGGAGGACCTAGTAGTGTATTCCATCTTTGCAGATGAGGACAACACTACCTTGTAACAAATCGACATAGATGATGGGATGTGGCATATGCACTTTGATGGTTCATGCTCCAATGAAGGAAACATAGCTGGTATTATCTTGTACTCTCCCGTGGGTAAAATTCATAACTTTTCCTATAGGTTAGAGTTTGCTTGCACAAACAACAACACCGCATTTTAAGCGTTACTACTAGGCATTGAAAATGCCTATAATTTAGGTTGTGGTCACCTTACAATTTTTGGGGACTCCGAACTTGTTGTAAACCTTGTACATAAGATATATTCTCCTAGCAACAATTTAAAGAAATGTTACACCCAAACTGTTTGGGCACTTATCTTGAACTTGCTATCTTTCAACATCACTCATGTTAAAAGGGAATTGAACTCAATGGCTGACAAGTTAGCTGTTTTTGCAGCCTCTCCTACTCGAAAAATTCTACCACAGAGACCTGATTGCACCTTTCAATATTTGTACCATCCTCATATCCCTGACAATGTAGAGTCATGGAAGGTATTCCCTAATTATGAAAGCATCTGTGCTTTAATTCAAAATGAATTGTATAATCCTAAGGAAATTATATCAATGGAAGATAATAAAATTTTGAAAGGCTTGACTCCTCTAGAAAGTTCATTTTCAATGAGTGGTGTAGGCAACAAAGAGGAACATAAAGAAGAGGAGTCGAAAAGGAAAGTGGGTGAAACCATTTCCTTGAACATTGGGCACCCGATTGTCCAAAGAATGTTAAGATAGGTGCTCAATGTTTTGATGAAGAAAAAATGAAGTTCACTGAGTTGCTTAGTGAATTTCAAGATGTTTTTGCTTGGTCTTATGATAATCTTCGTGGTTTTGATCCTGCTCTTATACAACATGCCATTCCTATCAAGGAGGGCATAAAACCAGTTAGGCAAAAACAAAGACCCATTAACCCTTCACTAGAATCAACTATTCGGAAGGAGTTGGAAAAACTCTTGAAGGCGGGGATAATTTTCTCTGTTAAGTATTATGAGTGGGTTTCCAATTTGGTTCTCGTTCGGAAAATGACTGGTCAGATCAGATTATGCATTTATTTTCACGCATTGAATAGGGCTATTATAAAAGACCACTTTCTTCTCCCTAATATGGAAATGATTTTGCAACAAGTTGCAGGGTCACATATGATGTCCTTACTTGATAATTTTTCTGGTTACAATCGAATCAAAGTAAAAATGACAGATAAATATAAAACCACTTTTATTACTCGTTGTGACACTTTCGATTATGAATGTATTATTTTTGGATTATCTAATGCATGTGCCACTTTCCAAAGAGATATGCAAATAGCTTTTGACAATTTGATCGAAAAAATTATTCAAATTTATCTTGATGACTTAACCGTGTATTCAAAACACCGATCATATCATTTTGGTCATCCTAAAAAGGTTCTCATGCGATGCAGGAAATTTGGCATTTCTTTAAATCCTTCTAAGTTTATTTTCGGTGTTACCAAGGGCAAGCTCCTTGGACACATTGTCTATTATTTAGGAATAAGCATAGATCCCTAAAGGATTGTTCCTATCCTAAATCTTCCTGGTCCTACTTTCAAAAAGGAGGTTCAAGCCTTTATGGATGTTATCAACTTTGTCTGTAGGTTTGTTCCTAATTTTACTGTAATGGTCAAGACAATTCAAAATCTTCTTAAGAAAGATCGCTCCTTTTCTTGGATGAATGATGTCGAAAATGCTTTCGTAGGGATCAAGAGAGCAATCAGTTCCGCACCGGTTTTGGCGAAGCCAAATTTTGAGAAAGAATTTATGATATATACTAATGCCACAGAGGAAGCAGTTTCTACTATCCTCATGCAATGTGATGACCAAGTTAATGAAAAAAAAGTGGCTTACATGATTCAAAGCTTGTCAGATGATGAATTTAAATACTTTTATATTGAAAAGAATGCTTTCTCTCTTGTTAAGGCTGCTGAAAAATTTCACCGCTTCATCTTAGGTAAGCACACACTGGTAAAAGTCCCTTTACGTGCTGTCAAGTTTTTTCTCTCACAAAATTATCTTTTAGGGAAGCTTGCACATTGGCTTGCCAAGATCCAGGAGCATGATTTAACCATAGTGACTTCTAACACCATCAAGGGACGTTACTTATCCCTTCATTTAGCTAAGCATGCTGAAACAAGTGAAGAAATTGATGAACAAGATAGCTCTCTATCAACAATGTTTTACATTGACTATCAAATCCTTCCTGTATATGAACATCCTTGGTACATAAATCTAGTTTATTACTTGCAAAATCAAAGGTGTCCAGATAACTTAGATACCCATCAAAGAACAAGGCTCTGTCTCGAATCTTCTAGATACGACATTATAGGACACTTCTTGTTTAGGAGATTTGTCGATGCGTGAACAATGAGGAAGCACAAAAATTGTTACAAGAGACTCATGGATCTTCAAATTATTTTATTCATGTAGGAGGTCACTTTTCTTCTAAAACTATTGCTTTTAAAATTATCAGAAAGGGGTACTATTGACCTTCAATTTTTCGCGATTCTTATAATTTTTCAAGATCTTGTGACAAGTGCCAGAAGTTTGTTGGAAAAGAACGCCTTTCAACCATGCCTTTACAACCTGTCCTCCCTGACTTTCCTTTCTCAAAATGGGGTTTGGACTTTATTGGTCCTATTAATCCTCCACCTTCAGCAGGGCAAGTTTTTATATTGATAACCACAAACTATTTTACGAAATGGACTAAAGTTGTCCCACTTAAGCATTCACAGGATGAGCAGGTGATTTCTTTTCTTGATTTTTTTTTTTTTTTGCAGATTTGGTCTTCCTTTGGAAATTATTACAAACAATGGTATCGCTTTTATTTTTGCTAAGTTGACTCAGTTTTTAGCTAAATTGGGGGTTAAACATTTTACCTCAACAACTTATTATCCTCAAGGAAACAGGCAAGCTGAGTCTACCAATAAGAATCCGGTTAGAATTATTAAAAGGCTAATTGAAGATAAGCCTTGTCAATGGCACACTCTCCTCACTTATTCCCTTTGGGTAGATCGCACTACCACCAAGGTGAGCACTGGTTGCACTCCTTTCCAACTTGGTTATGGTCAAGAATCCATTCTGCCTACAGAGCTGGAAATTTATTCTCCAAGGTTAATGCTATAGGTTGAAGAATTAAATTCTTTCGATATCTCTCAAAGAATGAATGCACTTTTGGCTTTAGAGGAGCAAAGGACGTTTGCCTTGGATAATATAAAGAGAAGACAACAAACTATTAAAAGATATTTCAATAAAAGTGTCAAAGTTGTCAAATTTAAGGTTAATGAGAAGTTATTACTGTGGGATTCAACTCATGATGATAGAGGAAGGCACTCAAAGTTCCAAAAGTTATGGTTGGGTCCATTTAAGATTGCTTTTGTCCTAGGCAAAAATTCCTATATCCTAAAGAACTTGCAAAAACGATTGTTTTCCTATAGCACCAACAATTCACACCTAAAACACTACGTGGAACGAACTTGAAAGTTTAAATGTTGTATGGAATGATTTATGTATTATAGTTGTTTTATTTTCTTTGATTTTACATTGTTGTTTGTTTTTTTTTCTTTGATTTTACATTGTTGTTTGTTTTTTTTTTCTTTGATTTTACATTACTATTATTTCATTGCTGCTATTTCATTTTTGTTATTTCACTTCTACTGTTTTATTTCCGCTATTTATCTCTGTTATTGACTTATTTTCTATCAAGATAAAATGTTCGATCAATTTGGCCACAACAACGCTATTATGCAAAGTATTGTTAATCAATAACAATCAGGTGACAAAACTGTCATGATGTTCCCCCTGGAAGACATCATTGAAATTGTTATCTGCTTCAACTACTGTTATATAAGATAGTTGGTTTTATCCCTTTTCTTATTTCTTTTTCTTCCATCTGCTCCAAGATTCAAAAGAGCATACCAGAAAATTTTTCTCCTTGAAGTCAAGAATTCTTTTTCTATGATTAATCAAACGATTATGCATACAAGGATAAACCCCCTCATACTTACCACTTTCCATGAGTTATTCCCAAAACCCTAGTCATTTTTCCCTTAAACCGCTCACTTCCCCCTGTTGCATAATCATTCCGATGTTTATTTTTCTTGATCTAATATTTACATGGTATGCGAAACCAGACAATCTGAGTTCTTAATCTGTTGGAAAAATATTTCCCTCTGGAGTCGCCAATTTGTTGATGATATAAATCGCAATGATGAATTATGCCCGCAAAGGATTGCTAAGCTCTATTATTTATTTATGATAATAATAATTCACTAGTAGGTGGGACCCCCTTGTAGACTAGAGGCGCAATGATAGACGAGTTACGCTTATATGCTGTTGTTGTTATGATGTTTCCTACACAGTCCTCTATAATTGATGATCCAGTCTTGGTTCCATTTGTATGACAATATGATTGATTGATGCATTATTGCTAAGTGCTATTGATGTTTACTCACAATACAGGGAAGTGCTATGGATATGGGGATTATGTTGTTTTACAGGTGCCATGTTATGTTATAAAATTGATTAAAAAATCTTATACATGATTTTATGCAAAGGGATAATAAAATGATATGGGAGATAGCTCAAAACAAAAAGGGGAAAAAACTATGGATAAGTCCTAAGTCTATGGAAAAAGGATTACAAATAAACCTTGAATGTATATATAATTGTTACAAAGTGATGGGCCTAGCTGTTATACTATGCATTTTGGTTAAAATACTATGCAGTTTTGTTTAAAGGATTATATGGAAAACACATATGGAAATGTTAACATATGGTTATTTTTAGAGTTGTGATATGTTTTAGGTGGCGTACCATACAATGGACATGGCATTGAATTTATGCAATGGTTATTGTATTGGATTTAATGGTTGATGTTATGTAAATGGATGGATAGTACGTGAAATTGAATAGGTCGAGGTGAGGAAGCGACATGCATTTACTGCACGTCACTCCAAATCACCCTCAAGCTTGTCATCCTAGCATAGTTGCATTTTCCTCTGTTGGTTGTGGAAACTCCGCGATTTCAGGTTTTGAAGGGGAAATGTCAGGCCAACTCTTCATTGAAGCGATTTTTCACAGGTATGGCCCTTTTCTTTTCATCCATGATGGTCTCTATGTATTATGAATCAAATGGTGGCTGAGGATTGCATAGGTTTTGTGTTTTTCTTGAGTTTTTCGACTGGATATCAATATTGTGTTATGGTGTTCTCTGTGATTACTATGGAATGTTGGCCTTTGAAGGAAAGTAATGGGTGTTGTTGTTTTGTAAAGCTTGCACATTGGTTATTTAAAGAAATGTCGGTCAGCTCGGGTTTATTCTGTTCTTTGTGAAAAATTATGTCCATAGTGCAATACGCTTTGAGTTTCATTTGCACAGGGTTTTACCTCCAGTCTGGGTATCATTTATTGTCACCCCTTTTCGTTTCGGTTGTTGTTGGGATTCGTTCTCCAGGTTGCAATGCAACTATCGACAGTGGTATTTTTCTTGCTCTATTGGTCGAGCCCCGAGCCATTGTTTTTTATGGTTTTTCTTACTGTCACTATCGTCGAAAGTATTCCATAGTCCAATCTTTGTTTCGCTCGGAATATTAAAGGGAAGCCTGTGTATGTATTGAGTGGCCATGGGTTGTTCTTTGTCATTATTTTCACAAGATTTTTAAGCGTTCGCTTCTCTCATCTCTGTTGTACTGGCTGAATGATATGATGTAGAGCCTCACTATCAATTTTTTCGAAGGTTATATACCTATTTGGTGTTGGAAGAGACACAGTCTCTTTGTGTCTTTGAGAATTCTTCATTGTTTAAACCAACCCTCGTTTCCCCTTTGCAATAAATTTTTAAGAGGCATATGTGTATGCCTGGTTTGTTGAGCTCGAATTGCTTTGTTTCTACTCGAGCATTCTCTTTATGTCTCTGTCAAGATTTTGGGGTTATAAGTTGAAGGACTGTGATGTTTTCAAAAGAGCACAACTCTCTGTTCTTCCAAGATTATACTTTTTTACATGTGGTTGCTTCTCGGTGGTAAATTATTTTAGGAGGTAAAAAGATTACGAGATCTGTGTGTTTTCAAAGATTAAGCAGACTTTCGTTACGTCTCTACAATAATTTTCTAAAGAACATGACTTGGTTCTATTGAGCCCGACTTGCTTCTATTCTTCCTCGGGCACCTTTTGGTCCTGTCAAGATTTTGGTTTACGAGTTAAATGATTGTGGTAATTTTTTTCAAGAGAACACGAGCTCTCTGACTTCAAGACCATTTCTTGATCGAGTCTTTGTATTTCCTCTCTGTGATAAATTTGTTTGAACAGAAAAAAAGTATGGGTTACCTACAACCCAAGAGATTTCTTTTTGGTCGATTGTGGTCTTTCCACTCACTACTGTGTTAAAACCTAGCATGATCTTACTCCCTGTCAATTTTAAAGAAGACCCATGTGTGTCGATATGGTCCTATTCTCCTCGTGCATCATATGGTTTTGTCTTTTTATCAAGCGCTTATTTTGGAAGGAATTTTGTATATGTTTGATGAATGCGGATCTCAGGTTCATAGCTACATGTTTTTGGTTAAGTGTTGTGGTCAAGTCAAGATTGGGTCAATGATTATATTGTTGAATACTTGTGTGTATGTTTGGTTCATTAAAATGTTCTTGGTTCTATCCAGATTTAAGAAGGACCTATGTGTGATTAAATCGGGCCCGATTATTGTTTAGATGACAGTGGATTATGTCAGTCTGTGTTGAAAATGCAAATGTTGATGATTATTTGATTTCCAGGGATGAATATTGGATAGGATATTTGGAATCACAATGCGTATTATATTTTGTTTTAAAAGGAAAAAGTCTAACATTAAAACATACAGGACTGTGGCTCGAATGTGGCTCGAATGGTTATGATGTGACTATGGAAATGTAAATGATAATTGCATGGTTATCATATAAGATGCACAGATTGATATAATTGAAGAATTCTGGGCAATTGAATTGTTTTTCTTTATTGAAGACAACAAGCAATTTGTATGCAATTAAGGAACAGTTGAATGTTTTTGGTCTTGGAAGTGGATGCTCTTTGGATTGTAATTGAAACAGAGTTATGATTGTTGTTTGATTTAATTTATTTTTATGAACAATATCCATCTTTTTCCCTTTCATATTCTCACTTTTTTGCTCGTTATAATCCCCTCGCAATCCCAATTTCATTTTTACACGCCCTGTTCAATAAAATAAAATTAAAACTCTGTATGACAGTTATAAAAAAATGACATAGAGATAGATGACAACTGATATATTTCGATATTGTTTACATATTCAGTTATTTAATGAATTGTTGAGAAATACTCATGTTCTTACTCCCTGTCATGATATCACTTTTTCTCTTATTACAACCCCCCCAGATATCCCATGAACCCTATTCACCTCCTGATCATTTGGAAATCATTAAATAACTTTTATGGATTGGATTGCATGGGTCTTATGTTAATTTTCAAATGATCAGGGGGTGAATAGGGTTCATGGGATATCTGTGGGGGTTGTAATAAGAGAACAAGATGAGCCAAACTTTGTTTCATATTAAGAGAATGTCATGTATGGTATGTTAAGAGCTAGTTGCTAATAATTGATGCATGCAGGATGAGCTTCTTCATTAGAGGTAGTCATGGCAGAAACAATATGGGAAGAGGTAATTGAAACATAGGGCCTATAAGGCCCAGATTCTCAATTCCTTTCGATGCCGATCCTTAGGAGTTAAACCAAAATTTTCAAGCTGGGTTCTTCAATAGGATTGGGCAAGGGACAATTCAGCCTAGACCAGAGAGGCCTCCCTTCCAACCCCAAAATGTTCCTGGTATCCTTGTTCCTTCCCATGTATCTTTGCAACCAGAAGTTCCAAAGAATGATGGATGGTAGGAGCTTGTTCACCCAACAGTCTGCCACCATTGTGGCTGGACAAACTTGTCATTACCTCCTCCTCCACATGTGAACCCAAATGCTCAAATCGCTCCTGCAAAATCACGTGTACAGTCCTCCCATGCAAGCAAATGACTCAAAACCGAGGCTCCCCATGTGCATGACAAATTCAAACATGTTGCTTCCCCATCATCTCCTTCAAGTGACTAAAAAAAATGAGTGTTCTCCCGTATGCACTTGAGGGACGACTACTCCCATGTCATTAGTGAGATCAAGCCTCAAGGTTCCACCCAACCTAAGGTTATTTCAGGAACATCCAGAAAGGACAACAGTGACAAAAGAATAATTGCTTCTCAAAGTGGCAAATATGGATTTTGATTATGTGTTTATAATTTATTTGTTGAGGACAGTGGACTGCAAAAAGTTTTGGAAAACAAATTGTTTTTTAGGATATTGTGGATATTTACATGTGTTTGGATATAATTTGAATATTTTTGATATTTAAATTTCATATTGTGGAAATAATTATGGGAGCCACAAGCAAGCATGTGTTTAATTAGTTGTCTAATTATGTTTATTTTTGTTAAGAAATAAAAAGGAGTCACAAGGGATCCCACCTACTTAGTTATTATTTAATAAAAGACCTTTTATTATTATTATTATTACTTCCCCTAAACTAAAAGTAGTTAATTTTTAATTAACTTAACTAAATTAGGTAGTTGAACTACTTCAACTGATTTGGAATGCATAAAATCCAAATGAGAATGAAGAACAAGGGGATAATAGAAGGAAAAAACAATACTAAGGTTTGCTCTTGAGTTTTATTGAGATAGTTCAATTTTCATTCATTCTTCAATTCATTAAAGGCTTAAATCTCTTTTTTGACAAGAAGGTCCTATTGTAGACATCAAGGTTCAAAATTGAATAATATCATTCATATGCTTGTTTCAGAGGTGTTGATCTATCTTCGATAGTCTATGCATACTTGTTTGTTTATGAATTTGGTTTCATGACTGATAAAGGATATTCTGCATAGTCAAGTAGGCAACAATTTGTGGCAAGCTGATCCAAATTTTAAAGTTCAGTTTTTACTTCTTGTCAGAATCATTTTCTATGGTTTTCATAGGGGATATCTAAGTTTGACCTTGGTCCATGCCCTCACAGGTACTTTTGTAAAGAGAAATATACTTTTGATTTCTTGGAATGAAATAAAGCGATTGATAATTTGTCTCATCTGTATTAATCTGTGACTAGGTTACTTTTTCTTTTGATCTCCACTTTACTTTCTGCAATCTGTTTATGTTCAGAAAACTATATAAAAATTTCATATTTTGCAACAATCTTTTCATCAAAAAAATCAGCCTAAGCCCTTGTAATTAATACATGTGGATTGGGAAATATTTTTCGAGGCTATAAAACATAGGGTGATATCCCCGACTATCTTGCCTTAGCCAAACATGATTAAAAAATGCTTGAGTAAGATGAATTCATATCTTTTCCTCAACAAGGAGAATTGTGAGGTTTTCTCAAATATATCACAAATAAATAAATAAAATTGTTATATAAAATAAAAATACAACAAATATTATATATTTTATTTTATTCTAAGGCTTTGTCTAA